>JAMXBD010004179.1:0-79948 GCA_024138025.1 Combretum micranthum
TGGGTAAATATTAATACCTTATTTAACCCACTTTGCAAAATGTTGATACTTTTTAAATACTTGAAACGTTAGTACCTTAATTGAATTAATCTCCAAAAGTTGACCTTTTTTTTAACGACTTAAAACGTTGATACCTTTCTATGTAATTTTACCCTTTCTAAAAATGATATACTTTTAGAGTTTTCTGTTATTTAAGCTTTTTCAAAGTAATACGATTCAATAAGCCATCATTAATTGCTTATTGTTATTAGAACATTTTTGATGATTGCTTTTAATGATCAAAGACATTAGCTTTATTTGAACTTTATTATTTAGAGTTGCAACCTATGCTCGATCCAAAATAGGCCATCACAACTATTGATATTCCTACATTTAAAAGCATTACAAGTCTCTTCTCTTGGTTTCATTAATATAAATACACACTTAATATAGATAGCTGACAAAGCGTGGGGCTTTACCTCGTATTCTACTAAATTGGATGGGTTTCATCTGTTTTGGGCAACTTGCACAAACCTAAATTCGTAGTCTTTGCATATACACAAAATTCTGACATGAAGTTTATGTTTTATTATAGTTTTTCATTCTAACTTATTTTATGGTGGCGATATGGTGACTGTGCATTACCTCTCACTGTCTGCATTTATCAATGTCCCTTTTGGTAGCTTACATGCCCAAGCCACTTCCTCTGTGCAAACATTTGTATAGGTGTGCCCTTGAGAGATTTGAGCTCATCATATGAAATAAATATCTTTTGACCTTATGGAAATACTCTAGACCATATGTTAACACAATTGTTTAATCTGATCCGCAAAATTGGATGATTTCCCTTTGAACCATGAAGGAAGTTACCTCCACCTGTTCTTTCTGGTGACATAACAGACGTTTTGATTTTAAGTTTATATGTATTCCTGAAATTATAGTTTGCATAGCCAGCTTGGAATATTTTCCATGCTTGTCCCTTGTGGATAGGAATTCTTTAGTTCTTGAAGTTAATGATATGCGATGTTACAATTAACATCCCATTAGGTAGAGAAAATGTTCTAAACAAGTTCCTAGGAAGTTTTGCTATGATAGGATATGCAAAATTTTGCCTCTCCTGCAGTGCTTACCTGGAAGCGCTTTTGTTATCAATACATCTCAATTCACAGTTGAACACAGTTTTAGCCCCCTCTAATCTTTGTGGCTAAATGTCTTCTTTTTAGGTTGGTGCTGAGAGGTTTGATAAAGAGTATTCCTATGGCATACGCCATAACTATGGAAGAGAAGGAAAGAGAACAGTGAGTGCCTATATCTATCTACATTTTGACATCTGTCAGGCTTTGGGAACATTATTTATGTGATTATGTAACTCTAATGCTAGCTAGCATTTGATTACAGCTTGATAATATATATCAAGACTAGGTTATTTTTATGCATGTTGTTTTAAGCCCAGTAGGATCTCTTAATTTTTTACAGGATTATACGCCTTATTCTTGTCAAAAGATCATCTCATCAACTCCTAGTGTTGGAGATCATCATGGCTGTCCTTTCCGGCATTTCAGGTGAACGTTTAGGCCTATCATATTTAAAGTGTATAAGGTACTGTATAGTAGTGTCTGCTTAGACTCATTGTAGTACAAATATCAACCCAAAATTCCATGTTCCATGATTTTACATGTATATAGGGTACAAAGAAGCCTCAAATATAGAAAAATTACATGATATTCTTCCACCATTATAAAAGTGGAAACAGAATATATATTGTATTACGAATGGTGACAATTATCTCATTATTGTTCTTGCCCTTTTTATTGCCTCTGTATTATTACTGTAATGCTTCATCCAAGATTGTTGACTGGTAATTTTTTTGAAGGCTATCACTCTGGAGGCTGATTCTTTAAGATGATACAGCATGTGTTATGCTTTCAGTTGTTTTGATCATTAAAGTGGTTAGCTATGTTTACTGTGTTTTATTTGTTCTTTTGGGAGAGAAAACTACTAATTAGATGATTGGGATTAAAATATCAGTGTTAGAAATTACGATCACATTATGAGGAAAAGCTATTCATTCCTTCTGGATGGAAATTATTAGGATTCTGCTTGGGTGTCAAGTCATGTATCACATAATATGATCGGTCATGTACGTGGAAGTATCATTATATCTGAACTCTAATTTTGGTGACATTGGATGCAAATAACAGTGGGATTTAGTGTTTTCGTTTTAATAAATCTCAGATCCTGAGTTTTGTCTCCAATATTTCATTCAGAAAAACCTTTTTGCCACATTTTTTGCCTTCCATTCATAGTTTTGACGTATATTATCTTGATGAAGTGGATGTTATTGTTGTTATTATTATGATTATTATTGGCCAATGAAGTGGATCTAATTCATGGAACTTACCTTTACAACTACAGCCTAAGATGATGGATAGGACTGTTATGTGTACAATAGAGACTATGAGCTAATATTTGTGAATTTTCTGTTACAGTGAAGAGAATCTTAGAGCGGCTCTTGGTAGAATGGGAGTGAGTAATCGAGCAATGGAAGGTGTGATAGACAAAGTGCGCAATCGACACTATCAGGTCTCACAGCACGGATCTACTATGTTTAAGCCTGCTCCTCTTTTTGCCTACAATGTTTATTATTATTACGACTTCCGTGGTTATGGAAAAATTGCAGGTGGCATGTACGTTGACATTTGAAGCTATTCATGGCACAACATGTGATGCTGGAATTAACCATCCTAATCAATATTTTATTGATAGCCAAAAGTTTCTGCAGTCAAAGGTTATTTTTTAGAAAGCACACAATACAGTGTACTAATTTTTGAAATATCGATTATGTAAGTCAGAAGGATTGTCGATTTTCTCTGGTGAAAGTGTATATGCATTTGAGGGAAAGCTCTAGTAAAGTCTTGAATTCTGTTCATTTGACCCTCTGCTGCAAGCTCTTCTTTGATCTGTGTGCAAATATCTTCACCATATATAGAAGTGTATGTACAGTGACAGTTGTATCTAAATGATGCCTCCCCGTGAGGGGATGGACTTCTGAACTTCTGAGAAGAATTTGCATAAATCATTAATGCTTATATTATGATAAAATATACTTATCTTACTTTACATACTATTAAGGAACTTTTCTTTCCTGGATAAGTTTACAGCATCCGAGGAAGGACGAAATTATATCAGAGGTACTAGCTCTACTGATATCAGTTTAAGTGATAATGGAGCATAATCAACTTAGTAAGTAACATTTGGTTGCAATAAGTTGTAATACAAGAACAACTAAAAGAAGTCCAATACATTTTCCACCATGACAGACTATTGTGCTTGGCTGGATAGAAGGAGAATCTAGTTTTTGCAGTCCTGATTAAATTGCAAAGCATGCTATTACTTGAATAATGTACTTGACGAAGTGTGATGGTAATATGAAAATGCAATTTTCCAAAAGAAGGGATGTGTGCTTGGAGCTTGTCCAGAAGCTGTTCACTTCATGGCCTAGTTGCTAGATGTATGCACAATGTATGCAGTTTGCATGACTGTAGAGGTGTATTGATACAGTGTGTTTTCTTGCTGTAGAATCAATCAAATATGCAAAGCTGAAGCAATTATCATATTGTGAATGACTGAAGATGCTGCTAGACCCAGGTTTGAAATTCTTCCACCTAATGCTTTTCTTCCTTTTGATAAACCCAGTGGAATGTGGTGCTTTCCATGCTTTATGGTTCAAATAATGCACGGTACTTTAAAAAAAAAATCATATTCTAGAATTTTATCAATCTTATATATATGTGACAAGTTATGAGCCCTGGAAGTTGTTTTTCCCCTTGAAATAATATTTAGAAACACTTTCTCCTCTTAAGAAATGGTTGTGGCCTGTTTGGACCATTCCCTATCTGTTTTGTTGTCTTAATTTCATCCTCTTTCTGTTTTGTGGGTGCTTTGTACAAACCTTTAGATGCTATTTCTGACACACCATGTCTTTACTTACTCAGAAGAAATTGGAATTACAGGAAAGGCTTCTAATTGCAATTGGAACCCATATCAATTCGTTAGGAAAATTGGAATTCCAATCCTAGATTTTTATGAAATACATAAACCACCTTGCAGAGTTATAAGAACCTGTTTTTAATCCAGTGATAAAAATGGGTGGAAGTAACTTTATTAGATTTGAGGATCAATTTGATTGACTTTTGTCTAATTGGGCATCGAGGTCTCTTACACAATACAGATAAAACCAGATTAGTCTTATGGGATTAGGAATGGAACTCTGCATTCCCATTTATAAAAAACATGTTAGCATTCCATCAAAGGTATAGTGGCTGCATATTGACCTACAAATTTTGGGATTAATTATTTGATTTCATGCTCTGTTTAGTTACTAGTTGGAGGCTTGTTTGTTCAGTGTCTTATATATATATGATTTGTGTCTTCTATTGTCTTTCAGCATTTCTTTAGTATTTGCCCTGTATATATGTCCTTTTGTTTATCTGGAATCTTTGTTATCAGATCACTGGTTTCAAATTGGTACTACAATGAATTCAAAGTGAAACAAAATGATGAACCAGATACTGTGTTTTCGTTGGATTGGAAGGTAGTTGGTTTAACAGTTGCAATATATCACTGGAATTGTGCAGTCACCTTAACTTGATCTGTTGGCTTAGACAATTTAGTATAGTAATTTATGTAGCATAATAGGTTCCACCTATAGTAATTCTTTTTTTAGGCCAACTTTATATTCAGGAAAGTTAAGAAATTTGGGAGTTCAAAGGATGCGAATTTCTATATTCCTTCGAGAAATTTTCTATTTGTAAACATGTCATCCCGTTACTGAAATGACAGACTTACCTTTTACATGATTTTAGCTGTCATGTTCTTCTTTCACATTGGTTGAATGTTTACAATGTGCAAATGGGTTTTGAAAATCGGGGACTGTTTCCTGACCTTGGGACATAATCAAATTGAAGCAGCTGATTATACACGTTAAACCTAGTGTATATCGCATAATAGATAATATTTGCACAATATAAGTGTGATAGTGATTTTATATGGTCATGTTGTGTATGAATCAGTAATATCACGTAAAGAAGTACACATGTATAGAGCACATGGTTGTTGGTTAAATTTACGTTTTCATCATAATTTGAAATGGAATGGGGTCAAAATGATCATTACGTTTGTAAATTGTATGTATTTTTGGAATAAGATTGCCATTCCACAGGAACGGGCATACCTTTAATGGGAAAATGGAACGGTCATCGATTTTGGGAAGGAGCATTCTTGTATAATGACTATTTAGTCAACCAGATGTGAGGACAATTGTTTCTAAATGAATGAGGCTGGAATAACCAAACATAATACCAATCATAGACAGTACTCCTAAGGGGATGAGCATATTAGCTGCCATGCCTTTGGAGGGTATGAAATTTCGATGGCATCATATCTTTATGCCGAACAGAGGCAAGGAAGGTGAATGGAATGGGGAGATACGCAAGCTTAGGTTGGATGATTAGTTTAGGGATCGAGTGATTGACAATCAAATGTTTAAATTAAAGGGATTGGGCTAAAGAGGTAAGCTATGGGACTATATGGGTGTATGCGATTATTTGGTCCATCAAGTATTCCATACTGAAGAATTTCAAATTAGTAAGGTTAAGAGTTAGTTTAAGCGTTTCATTAAGCAATATGGCTGGATAAGTAAGCCTTGCTTAGAAAGTGAATTAGTTAAATTTCCAGTGCACATATTAAACTTAAAAAAGTGAACCTTATCCTAAAATTTAAGGCAGTGAACAGCATAGCTTCTACAGGATCTTGTTGTGTCTAGACCTAGAACCTAAAGTTATTCTCAACCTTATAACATAAGTGCTGTCGTTATTTGGTGGGGGAAGAGATTTGTTGTCTGATCAGGTTATTGAAGCTTGAAGTATATGGTTGAACAAAGGATGTCTACTATTAATCAACAATGATCATTGACCTATGTTATACATATGGGTGTGTTCATTTCATTTTATTTTGCTCGTTTTGGTATTTTATTTTGGTCGTTTTCAAACAAATGTAAATATTTTAATATGTTTAAATTTGGGAACTTTGGATTGGATATTGATGTTTATCATAAGCTAACTTGATTTTTTTCCCTTTATTGCCATTGTGTTTTTTTCCCTTTTCTTTTTTTAGATGGTCATTTTCTTCTGGATTATATTCTCTTGTATATTTTGAGCTATTGGAATGAAAATTAAACAAATATATTATATATATATAGAATGCTATATCCCCCCACCTTTTTTTTTTAAGTTTTCAATATGTAACTTATTTATCATAAATGATATGGTTTTTTGTGCAAATATATAGTGAACATGAAAATATTTATTACTGTATAAAACCAGTTGCTTGCTTGTAATAATTAAAATGATTTGCAATGCATTTTAATAATTATAGATTATAAATCATCAATAAATATAAATAATTATTCTAATTATAAGGAATGCATTAAACATAATGGGAGTATGTGAATTGTGATTGGTAAAACTTAAATTTTGGCTCTAAAATTAATACTGAGTTCTTTGTTTTCATTATTTATTTAAATTTATATTAATATAGTGAATAAATCTAAAGTTTTTGCTAACAAATTTATATTAGTTGTAGAATCTTACCATTCTACATTCTGATTCTATGGGTCTCATAGTGATTCTAAGTAAAATCTCGAGTTTGACAACCATGAGTTGTAGAGATACTATTTTCACAAGTGTAATTCATAGAAGTTTTTCAAATTACAAGAAGTAAAATGGAATACTTGTAATGTCCTCAAAGTGATGGACAATTGGAAGTGTTTAATAGATATTGAAAGGGATACCTGCGATGTATGTTTGGTGATGCGTCTAAGTGGCTGTCATTGGCAGAATGGTAGTATACCACCAACCATCATTGGTCCATCAACATTTGTTCTTTTGAAGTCCTTTACGGGTATGCATCTCCACTGCATTTGCCTAATGTTTCTTGAGATGCTAGGGTGGCTGACGTCGGTGATTTCTTGCAAGAAAGGGAAAAGGAATACGAATGTTAAAAGTATCATATATGTCGTGTCCAAAATTGTAAAAAGCAATTGCTGGACAAGGGTAGATTTGATGTGGAGATTTTTCATTTTAAGTTTTATTTTTTTAATTTATTAACTACTATATACATCACAACGGTTAGGGATAGGGAGGGAGGAGGAAATTGAACCTGGTCCATTTTGTTGGGATTAGGCTATAGTGGCCTTAGGATTTTGGATTGGAGATTTAAATATTTCCTATGTCGCAATCATATGGGCAAGAGTGTATATGGTATAATTTTTGAAATTATAACTTGAGTATTTAGGCCTTACTGCATCATTGATAAAGTTGTAAATGTTGCATACAAACTATGGTTATTTTAGTTGGCTGTAGTTATTCAAGCTTTTCATGTTTCTTGAATGAATAAAATCAAGAGGTCCATCACCTAATATTATTTATCATTTACCTGCTACTATAACAGAAATCAGCTGTACCTGTGGCTATTTAGACATAAAAGTGGTAAATCGAAAATTGGTTGCTGCAACAATAGTTTTAGTTCATCGGGGAGATTGTAGTCGACCTGATGCTACACAGAAGCTTTTACGAGGATTCGAAGATAAGATACCTGACAACCCACCATGGAAATGATAAATGAAGGGGAATGATACAATTTTAAAATTGTATGCGCTTGTGTGTTGTGTATGAACTAGTCTATTGCGCAGACATGTATAGTCCTGCATGGAGCACATGGCTGTTAGTGGGCTTAGACTTGTAAAATACAAAATTCACCCATAGTATCATTTTATGCCAATGCTGACTTTTTAACAATGGCTATCAGAATGTCTTTGATTTCTTTCATGAGTCATAGGGTCTGTTTGAAAACAAACAAAACAAACACAAATAAGATACAGGTAACTAATAGATGATAAACAGATAATTTTACTAATAAAAAGATAAACAGATTAAATACAGGTTAGATACAAATGATAAATAGATTCAGATATAGATGAAAAATAAACCGTTCAAATAGATTCTTAATGTTAAATAATAAATACTGTTGTGCTTCACCTGGTCGGCATTGTTTTTATTTATTCTATTTCTATGGACTCATATTTTCTTTAGTGGATAAGTCGATAGTGGGATAAGCTTTTTACTTAATAGTAGCGTGTTGCAACTTACAAGTTGGTTATGGAAGATTTAATCTTTACAACATGTTTTCAGGTGTAGCACTGGTTGGGCGTTCAGGCAATTGCTGATAGACATTATTTTGAGAGAGCTCGGCTTGCTTTTTATTTGCCAGTGGACGTGTTTCTTGTAGGATCATGTTTTCTTCTCTTCAATACCTATTTTTCTTATAAATAACATGGGTGTAATGAAATTGCTGTTGTAATATAATAAGCAAGCAGTTTAATGTTGCTAGATAGATCCGCCGTCCTGCCCCGGTAGCCATGTCATCTATCAATGCAGATTTTTAGCCACCAATGTTTTACTTCGCGCCGTGTTCTAAATTCATTAAGCACTGTGCAATTTAGGCCGAGGATCCGAATTCATCGCACGCACTATTTTTAATCGTTCGAAATCAGGTAGCACTTCTAAACCTTTTTTCATTTGATTTATTCTCAAAATGTTCTACACATCGATTGTGCTCTAAAAATTTCTCGATCGTGTGGAATGAATTTCACGATAAGGTCTTCTCCATCTAGACATGGGCAAGGGCCAGGTCGCAGCCCGTGCTATCCGTACGGATCGTGACCTATCAGCCAATCTGCAGCCTGGTGGGTTTAGGCCTGTTCAAGGTCTCAACCAGGCGAGTAGGGCGAGTCATAATAAAAAAAACAAAAAAATTAACAAAATATGTGAATTGAAATAAGAAATAAATATTTAAACTCATTATAACATGAATAGATGGTATTTATTATGAAATTGTCTTTTTTTTTTTTCCTTCACTTGTTCGAATATGTTTTTTTAGCCAAATGTGTGCACTCTAGAGTAATTTTCCTGTTCAAGTATGCTTTTTTTAATAAACTTTGCTTGTTTTAACCAGGTTTATAATTTAAAATTCTTTATATATCTATTGTATGATGATCTAATTATGTGTTTTTTTAATCAATTTAATAAAAAAATTTACAAGAAATTAAAAAAAAATCATTCACAAGTCAAGGGTCATGAACCGGCTCAGCCTAGCCCTTCATTACCATGAATAGGTTCCGATTTGACCACGGCCTGAATCGCTTAGATCGGTTCAACCCGGTGCCGACCTCTATCTCCATCAGTTAGCCCTTATCACGCACGGAAGTCCATAGGCCGAGACGGAAAGGGATAGTCCTTAATCCATGTTCAGATCTGAAATGGTTTAGTTCACCTCTTTGTCCATCTTGCTGAAAGTTATAAAACCTGCTACCACGGTTGATCGTCATTAAGGCAAAAAAAGGTATAATTTTTGCCACCTGTTTTCTTTTTTAATACCATTCCTTAGTTAGAGAATATTGTGTGTAAAATGTTCTTTAAAAAAAAAAAAAAATCTACGAAACCAAATTGTGAAAAAAAAAAAATTACAAGAATAGTGAAGGTGCAATATAATTTTTTTTAAAAAAATATTAATGAGCGATACAAGTATAAATATTTATATCTCCAAGCCAAGATGCAATATCTCCACTCAAAGATGCGATACAAGTATAAATGTTTGTGTCTTCAAGCCAATATGTGACATGGCAACACTAATTTGGTAATTTAATTTTTTTTATTGCACCTTCAAGGTCTTATAATTTTTTCATAATTTGGTTTTGTGAATTTTTTTTGAAAGTACATTATACATATAATATCCTCCATTCCTCAGTTTTTATATGTATATTTTTATTTCTCATTTTTTTAATGATACTCGATAATGAAAGATCCGTATAGACCTAAAAAAAATTCTAAAATAGTATTTATAACAAATTTATTACTACAATAAACCATCTATAGATAACTCCCGTATTTAACATGCACAACATATTAAAATTATGAATATAACTTAAATGTGAATTTGGTAGTCTATTTAAGTAATTAAGTTTGATTTTTCAAAAAAAAAAAAAAAGTCCGATTTTATCTATAAGTTATTTCAAAATAAAATTTGTCAAATATGTGATTCTTAAAAACTCATAAAGTTATGGCATCTAAAGTTTTCAAATTTGTGCGTTATCTTCTTTGACCCATTGCCCTTGCACTTTCTGGCATAGTAGGATGCTTGAAGAATATTAAGTGACCCCTATGGGCCATCAACAAAGATTCACACGGGCGGATTGAACGGCCTATCAATTGGTGGCAGGCTGGCAGCTTATCTACAATTGTGAGCGGGTTGCTCATCTAATTTGGGTGAAAAATTACCACTCACCATTCCTATTATTAAAAATAAATAAATAAAAACGTTGAGTCTTGACAGTGGGTTGTGCAACTTAAGTTATCCCAATATGAAAGGTTTCCGATTAATTTTAATGAGACAAAATTGAAGGAAATTTTGTTTTCTGCTCTTAATATACTATTTGACTTGTTTAGAAGTTGGAGACATGAATATGTGGCGGTAAAGTAACAATTTGGATTTGTTAACATTGAAATATAGGTTACAGTCCATTGCTGCCATACATGGGCCCTAAAGCTTGAAAAATCATCTGCCTCACTAGCCTAAGAGGGATCAAACCCAACAGTAACTCGGACTTCGACCTAGAGAAGAGACCCAAGGTGTTACCTACATCACAGACAGGAAGGATAAAGGGCAACCTGTCCATGAGATCATCCCTAGTGATAACTCCTCGGGCACATCCACGAGCTACTACCACAAGGCTAAGCTCGCTAACGAGCTATCTCCGTGGACTCACCTAGGTCCGATAGCTACAAAATACCCTTGTCCTACTTCGGGACTACGAGCAAAGGGAGGGGAGGGGAGGATGTCATCAGCTTGGCCACATTCCATACAGCCATAGCTCCTCCAGATCGGGTACCCTATCACCTTAGGTGCCACGTCAACTACTAGGTGAAGATTTGCTCTAACAAAAAAGATTTGATGGACCCTACTCTAGTATGATCACAAACTATAAATAACACTTCCCTCTAGAGGGAAGAGGGGTACTCTTTGGTTTAAGTAAATACTCCTTTAATAGTTTCTCGGAGGAAAACCCATAGATTGGCTTAGGCATTGCAGTGACTACCCCATCCCCTCGACGTAACTCTAACTACTATTATGTGTTTGCAGGGAGCTAACCTCTACCAAAAAAATAAGCTCATGCAACACATGGCGTCTTCTCTGGGAAACCTCCTGAACTTCTCCTTATCATCTTCTTCACTTAAACCTCTCATAAACCCTAACCTTCTTAGTAAGATAGAAACTTACATCAAGTAAAAAGTAACTTTTGATGTCAGCCATGCCAAAATCCCAACAGTAAAAACCAGCTTGACTAAGCTTTTACTCAACCAGTAGCTGCTCCAACAGTCGATGGAGCTTATGAGTTGCATGACTTAGAATCGCTTGTTACAGCTAATGCCAGTTTTCTGGACTAAGGGCGTACCGTGGAGCTCAAAAGCCTATGCAGACAACTTGTACATAAGAATGTCGAGAACGACGACCTCCTGCAAGCTAGAATTGCAGAGTTAGAAGGATTAAGGAATCTGCACTTGGAGGAATAGGCTTCTAGCATAGCGAAATGATTCGCTAACTCAATCACCCTTAAGGCGTGATAGGGCATTGTCCCGAAGAAATGGTCGATGTGTTGTGACTCTACTGTAGGTTAGTGCCTCTACAAGAGCTCGATCCTATAGCTTGAGACCAGCTCCATATGTATATTGGAGACCCACCACTTCTAAGAGCTCGGTGAAGACTACCACCTGCACCTCGTACGAGCAAAAGACATCAAAACTCCCAACTTTGGACATCTTTGGATTGTAGCATAAAGGATGAAGGGTGTGCAAAAATAGAATGTGTAGGTCCTGACTTAACCCGAGCTTAAGAGGACCAAAGGCCTACGCTCCTTGCCATAAAGACCATCCGAGTTCTGAGAAGGAACACGCCCTAGAAGAGATTAGAAACATGATGAGAAGACTATCAACTATCAAAGAAAGATTTAGAAATGGGTGCACGCCCAAGACGATTCCGGGAAAAACACCCTTAGTAGTTGAGATCTAGTTAGAGGTGCTGCTTACCGGAGCTTGACTTTCGAACTTAGAATCCTATGATGGAACTAATGACCTTGAGGATCATATAGCCCAATTCCAATCCATATGGCAATACATAACTACTCAGATGCCATTTGGTGCAGGACTTTCCTCACTACCTTTTGAGGCAAAGCTCGAATATGGTTCAACAAACTTGAACCTAACACGATTATTTCATTCGACTAGCTAAGTGACCTCTTCGTAACCTATTTCATGGCTAGCAAACCGCCAAAAAAGAACACCCCATATCTCTACACCATTTGACAGAGACAAGGTGAATTGCTGAGGGATTACTTAATTAGGTTCAACAATGTATGCTTAGAGGTCCCAAATTTGAATTAGGGTGGAGCCTTTGAAGCCATCAAACAAGGAGTCCTTATAGATAGTCCCTTTTTGGACTCCATTTTGAAATGCCAACTCACCATACTAGAGCAGATAAGAGAGAAAGAGCATAAGTACATCCGGCAAGAAGACACTAGAAATGCTAGGAGAGAAACTGAGGTCAAGGATGAGCCCGCTTGAGCTGGACAAAATTAGCTTCGAGAGAAAGGGTGCTCGAGAGATTGTTGAAACTTCAACAACTAGAACGAAGCCTACCTAGGTCACAATGACAGTGGCAAAAGAAAGCTTTTCCCGATGTACGACGGGTCTACCTCTCTGAAGCTATTTGTGCATGATGTGTTCCTTGAAGTAAGAAACCTGGGCCTCCTATCGACACCTCCTCCCATGAGCCCGACTCAAGGCAAAAAGAATCAAGAGGACATTGCAATTATCATTGTGACCATGGGCATGATACAAAAAACCATTGGTAACTCAAGAGTGCCATTGACAATACCATACAATGTGGTTGGTTGAAGTAGTACATCGACAATGATGTTGCAAAGCCTGAGCCACCCACTTAGAAGCATAGAATCGACGAAAAGGAAAAAGGCCATGAAAACGACATTGAGGACAAGCTTGATCGACCACAAACTATCAAAGAATGCTGCGGCAACATCAACACCATCATAGGGGGACCACTGACTTTAGTTCGAACTGGGCTCTCATCAAGCCTCAGTAGATCACGACAAGTGATGAACTTGGAACTGAAAAGCCATTTGATACCACCATCTCCTTTGGTGACGAATACCTTGAAGGGATCTAAACTCCTCACCAGGATGCCTTAGTTATCTAAGCTCGCATAATGGGTTGTAGAGTTAGAAGGGTGCTCATCGACATTAGGAGTAGCGTGGATATCCTCTTCAACCAAGCCTTTGAGTAGATGAAGCATGAATATCGGCCCCCGTATGACCATAAGCTGTATAGGTTCGACAACCAACTTGTTCACCTTAGGGGAATCATCACCCTACCCTTCAAGCTCGGCGAAGGGGAATGTTAGGCTACACACCAGATCGATTTCCTCGTAGTTGATTGTTTGTCCCCATAAATTGCTATCTTGGGGAGGGCCACATAGTCAATATTTGGTATGATCGTCTTACAACCTACCTTAAGGCCAAATTTTTCACCCTAGAGGGGATAGGCATATGTAAGGGAGACCAAGAATAGTCTAGGAAGCTGTACCTTAAGGTGCTAAAGGGAGATCCTGTATGTGTTGTAGACAGTGAACCGGAAGATCAACCAAAACTTTCTAGTAAACCTATTGAACACACAGAGGAAGTCACCTTAGATGGTAACCCTGAACACATTAGGAAAGTAAGGACATTGATTCCTCCAGACATAAAAGAAAGCTTGATTATGTTTTTATAGGCAAATAAAGATGTCTTTGGATGGTTACCCTCTGACATACTAGGCATCAGCCTGGACATGATCACCCACCAGTTAAATGTGAATAAAACTTGAAGGCCGATTCGCTAGAAAATCGAATACTTTTCCCCAGAACAGCAAGCTGCCATTGAGGAAGAGGTCCAAAAACTCCTATAAGTCGGATTTATTAGGGAAGAGAAATACCTAACCTAGTTGGCTAACGTGGTGTTAGTCAAGACATCCAATGGAAAAGTGGTGGATGTGCGTAGAAAACATTAACTTAAATAGGTCATGTCCGGAGGATTGTTTTCTTCTACCTCAGATCGACTAGCTCATTGATAGCACCTTAGGTCATGGGCTACCGAGCTTCATGCACACCTTCTTAGGCTACAATCAAATCAAGATGGATGAGGCTGATGAAGTCCATACCTCTTTCGTCACTTACTTTGGCACATGTTGTTACAAAGTAATGCTATTCAAGTAAAAAAACATCGAGGCTACCTTTTAGAGGTTAGTCATCGAAGTGTTCAAACCCCTAAATGATAGAAACATGGAAGTTTACATTGATGGTATGATCATGAAAAGAAAAGAAGTGAAAGATCATCTTCGTGACATCTAGGAGACTTTTGACAGTCTCTTCTTTTACAACATGAAACTCAACTCATAGAAAAGTACCTTTAGGACCACCTTGGGAAAGTTCATGGGCTATGTTTTGTCACAAAGAGGAATCGAGGTCAACCTCAACAAGGTTAGAGTAATTTTAGAAATAAATCCCCCCTTGTCAGTTAAAGAAGTGCAACAGCTCATGGGAAGGATAACTGTACTGAGTAGGTTTCTCCCCAAAAGTATCAATAGATGTCAGGAGTTGTTCAAGATCCTTAATAAACCTGATAAGTTTAAGTAGATCGAAAAGACTCAGAAGGCCTTTGAAGACCTTAAGTGTTTCTTAGTGGAGACACCGGTGTTGTCAACCCTAATCTAAAGCGAGGTCCTGTACCTATACCTCGTGATAAGTAATTAAGCACTCTCATCGATCTTAACATGAGCAGAAGGACGACAACATTGATTGGTGTACTACATCGGTCACGTCCTCCAAAGGACATAGGAAAGGAACACAAAATTAGAAAAAATTACCCTAATAGTAGTTATATTAGCCAAGTGCCTATGCCTGCAATTCTAGGCACATCAGATCATTGTCCTTATTGACATACCCTTGAGAAAAATCTTCCAGAAGCTTAATGTATATGGACGAATGATGAAATATGCAATTAAGCTAAGCACCTATAGGGTATAATATCAACCTCGATATGCAATCAAGGCTCAAATGTTTGCATATTTTCTCATGGAATACACAGGCTCACTAGAGCAAGAAGACCAACTAAAGGCTATATAGATGCTCCATAAAGATGGATCCTCCACTCGGAAGAGGGGGTAGGGGGAGGGGGGTGGTGGTGGAGTTGAGTTAGCCTTGTCCTAGAAAGACCCCATAGAGTCAAAATTTGCTTTGCGTTAAAATTTGGTTTCCCTGCAAGTAACAATGAGGCAAAATACGAGGACTTAATCTCACCATCAATGTTGGTGAGGACATTAAAGAATGAAAATTTTTTTAAGCTCTTAGCTAATGGTACAACAAGTTAAGGGTACCTATGAAGTAGAGAATTAGGAGATGGTTGAATAACTAGAGGTGGTCTAAGCCCTAACTTAGGAACTAACTGCTTAGGATATCATAAAAAAAAACCAAGAGCCAACAATTCAAAGGCCAACAAATGTCTAAGTTTGCCTCTTTAATAGCCCCCGACTTTGGAAAAATTGAAAGAAAGATCTTTGTGGAATACCTCCTAGAGAAATATATTGCCCTTAAAGCACAAGAAGTCCTCGAGCTATAAAGCGTCCCTCCTCCACCAAGCTGGATGATGCCAATAGAAGACTACCTAAAGAACAGTACCTTACACTTCGATAAGACAAAAGCAAAGAAATTATAATACAAGGCAACCAAATATGCTCTAGTTAATGGAGTTCTATACAAAAGAGATGTAGCTTTCCTTTACTGCATTGTCTATGCTTAATAGGACAACAGGTCTTCGAAAACCTCCATGCTAGAGAGTGTGACAATCATGTCAAGGTTCAGTCGCTGTACACCTAAGCTATATGAGTTGGCTACTTTTGGCCTACCATGAGGATTGATGCTAAAGAGCTCGTATAACGATGTAAGAAATTCTAAAACATCACTTCCATTGACCATACCTTGAGCACAATCCAATGTTGTCTCACCAGCCCATGGCTGTTGGCCATGAGAGGATTGGACATCCTTGGCCCTTTTACTCTTTTAACAAGGCAAAGGAAGTTCATCATAGGTAGGTGCGATTATTTTACAAAATAAGTAAAAGCCATAGTGGTGGCAAAGGTCATCGATAAGAATGTTCATTACTTCCTTTACAATAATATCTTAGTCAAGTTTAGAGTCTCACACTCCAATGTGATGGATAATGGGAAATAGTTCCGCTCAAAGAGAATCAAAGGATTTTTGCTCCAACTATAAGATTACTACACACTACACCTTGGTGACCCACCCTAGGGCTAATGGTCAAATCGAAGCGATCAACAAAACCATCATGTAAAGCCTAAAAACCAGAGTAGATCACCTGAGCGACAAGTGGGCGAACAAGCTTCCTGACATTTATGGGGATATTGTACCACCAAAAGAACCTTAATTGAAGAAACCTCCATTCCCACCTATTAAGCTTGAGTTCCTTAATATCCGAGTCTAATCTTATGATCAGATCATCAATGAAGTAGGCCTTAGGATCGAGCTGGATGAAGTAGAGGAAACCCAGGACATTGTGGCTAAAAGAGTGGCAGCTTATCAACAAAAGGTCGCCAAATACTATGACAAAAAAGTCAATCACAAGGTTTTCCTTCTTGATGACCTATTTTGTAGAAAACTAGAGGCAATGGGAGTTGAAGAGGGTCATGGGAAGTTCGCCTCAAACTAGAAAGACCCCGTCAAAGTCAAAGAAGCCTAAGGGAACGGATCATATAAAATCGAAACATTAGAGGGTGAGCTCATCCCCAGAACTTGGAATGCCAACAACTTAAGGAAGTTCTTCAAATAAAGATGACTAATTCCCACCACATACATGTAAAGCTTGAAAGATGGTCTTATAAATACATGAAAAGTTATGAATGGAATGACAATTTAGTGGCTATACAATTTCTCCTCTCCAACTTTGAACTAGAATCTAAAAAAAAAAAAAAGAAAAAAGAAGAAAAGAGAAGTTAACTTTAGTAGAGGCCTCAAGAGTCTAAAGAACCCTGCCCCCTTGTGCTGTTATAGCTTGGGTAACTCCCTCCTAAGAGTAACTCCCCTCAAGAGCTTGGGTAACTCCTTCGTAAAGGTAACTCCCTCTTAAGCGTAATTCTTCTTAAGAGCTCGGGTAACTCTTCACAAGTACTCGGATAACTCTTTTCTGAGGGTAACCCTCCTTGTCAACTTGAGTAATTTCCCTTAAGGGCTCGCATGTAACACACTAATAGAACAAATCTACAATATAAGCTAAGATCGTCCCACCTGCATACGATCTAAAAGAGTAAGAACAAGCTCAAGATACATAACACAACAAGAAAAAGTTGGGACAAAAATAGAAAGGTACAATTTGCATTAATTTAAACCAGACGATTATGATACTTTTGACTGACATCTCGACTAGGGTAGTTTTGGTTGTCATCTCGGCTAAAAGGTTAAAAGATAGAATTTCTTCAAGTGTAATAATCTGCACTGATAATCGAGCTTCGAACTAATAACTCCAAAAGGGACTTGACCTTCAAGTTAAAAGTACTCAACTTCCTCCCCGACCTCATGAGAGAGGCATTGCGGTGCATGATTAGTTGGATACTACTTAAAAATTTGGGTTCGGCTTGAGTATGACCTTAACAAGGTACATAAGCTTACAATTAAGCCCCATAAGGTCACCATGATCCTGACCTTTTCAGTATGAATCTGCTAGACCTTTGGCCTCTCCCTAGCAAGCAAGGTTAACAACAAGGCTAAAAAGACATTAAAAGTTTACTAAGGGCGACAAAGAATCCATATTGCACCATGACTAGAAGAGGAGAGATGCCGGTGCATCATTCGCCCAGGAATTCTAGTTTGAGAAGCTACTGATGAACGGCCTCCAATAAGAAACATCCAAGCTCAACCACCATTAGCTACGACTATGCTAAGCACCTAGCCTTTTTCCATTCCACTCGCCACAAAAATGGACAAGGAAAGGAACTTACACTATGAGAGAAGGTTGGCTTCCCCCTCCGTAACAACCTCAGTTTTGAATACGCCATAAGGAAATCGAGTCGTAGAAAGGTGACTTACCCTAACAGCCTCTGTTCACCGTACTGTAATCACTATGGCCTAGTGATCACGACCTCAAGGTAACAGAAGAAAACCGTAGCCTCATGTCTAGCATGAAAGTAAAGAAGGGAGTCAGATTGAGTTGGAAGCTAGCACAAGAAACTTGACCTCTAGGCTATCACCTCAACTACTTCTCGGTCCATGTAAATAGGGACTATTGAGTGACCGACTCCACTAAACAAAGATAGTAGAGCAACAAACTTTAACCTACAACCCCTAGGGACTCGACTTATCCAACCATAATAGATCGAGGAGATCATCACTCGAAAGCAGCATCATGTTTATCAATGAATGATCTAAAGATTGAAAATATATCAAAGAAAGAAAGAGATTAGCTTGAGATTAAGAGTTGAACGAATTTGAAGGCTTGACGAACACTATGTTGGCTTAAAGCACTATTTATAGTAAAAAAATAAAAGGGTACCTTATGCCATTTAATGTCACCAAATCTTGAGAATCTTGAGTACGACTCATGTTGACCATTTGATTAGACCTCAAAAATAAGTGAAGCCTCGGAAAAGAAAGTATCTAGGCCTTGCACAACCCTACTTGTTGACCACATCGCCTATAGTTAACTTGCTACAAATATGCCACAGCCTAACTATTAGACCGACTAGTATGAACCTCCTTATGAAAGCGCAACACATTAAATTCAAATCTATCTTAAAGGAGAAGCAACTTCCACTTAATAGATCAAGATTATCCAACTCCGACTTGATCCCTAGAAAACTTAGTAGTATTGCGGACACTTAGTAGAATTTTTAACTGCAAAAGCAAGAAACTACGCCCAAAAAGAAGGATTGCGAAGATAAAAACTCAGCTCATACAATAAAATAAAGCGATAAAGAGAAACTGGAATGCTCAAGGAATAACAATGAGAAAACTCATTAAGGAAAAGCTTTACATTCAAAGCCACTAAAGGGCAAACAACTAATTCAGACGGGCTGACACCCCACTCAAATTTTAGTAAAAAAAAAAGGAAAAAGAAAAAAGAGAGAGCCTAGTCGGTCCTATAATCAACAAAAATCTCTTCACTTGTCACAGGATGAGGGACAACAGGAATATCACTAATAACCTCCACTAGACCTTCGATGGGAGCATCTCTAAAGACCTCCGCTCAACCTTCAATAGGAACACCATCAATGACCTTAGCCCATCCCTCCATATAGGACTAAGGTGCCAGCATAACCTCGAGAGTCACGACTTCGAGAGCTTGCTTGAAGGCCTTCTACGCCGCATTGGGACAATGTCTTGTTCAATAGCATCATCTCCTAAATCGTTACCCTCGTCAACCTCAGCAACGCTACCATCCTCCCCATCCTCTACCTCTTTCTCCTCATTTTCTTCAACCTTAGTAGTAACCTCCCCTAAGAAAATAACTAAGAGACTAAATTCAAGATTGGTATATCACCGAAGCACTATGTCATGAACGACCTTGGGTTCTCTCTAGTGATACTCTGCTAAAGCTCCTTCCTCTTCTAAATCTTGTAAAGCTTTGCTAGCATGCTCTTCTTAGTCCCAACAAGAACGGCCTGCCCACTTTCTAAATTCTCCACTTGGGCCTACAAAGCAGCAACAACAATAAATAAATAAATTGGGGGGGGGCGTGGGGGGGGGGGCGTGGGTGGGGGGGAAGGGGGTTGAGGGGGTGTAGAAAGAGAAGAAAAAACTAACCTTAAGAGCACCCCGCTCTAAGCCTTTTACCTTGTCACACCCCATAGGGGTATCATAAATGTAACAGTCCGCCACATGCCGTATAAGACTCTCGAATTACTACCCAAGTCGTTCAGGAGTCTTCTATAGATGTAAGGCGTCCCTTTAGGACAATAGAATACTCGACTCAATGGGGTTAACGAGTTTAATTCAACATTCAACAGCAATAGATAATAAATCAAACACATAAGTAATTAGTTACAAAGTCTAAAGGGCATTCCCCCGCAAAAGAATATTTAGAGATCCATTACAGTCATCCAGAGTCCCTTGGTTTCCTACGGAAGTCTAATCAATTCTGAATACAACTTCTAGAGGAAATGCCTAGCTCTTGTACCTGAGATGTAGCTGGTCTCAACCAAAGTCAAATGAGCTCGTGCTGCAATAAATAGAAACTATAGGGGCATAAGCTACACTAGCTTAATGAGTGAAAACTTCCATGATCACAATTATAACACATCAATCATACAAGTGATTAATCAGACAAGTGATATGCATCAAACACGTGAGTTCAGCAAACATATGACCAGCCGAAAATCATATGTGGATGGACTTGTGCCTTCCATCCCGGGTTAGCAGATTAATGAATCCTGCGGTACGATGCCGTTTAGGCTCAAGGTCAACCAACTTATGAATTCATTTTATGGATCACGATTAACCAACTTATTGATTCGTTTTATGGATCACGATTAACCGACTTTTACACCGTTTAGGATCACGGAAAACCAACAAATGTTAATACTCCATCCTCATTATGATATGAATGAGTTCATATTTATTTTCAGTTCCAAATATTCAGTTATGCCAATTCTTCAGATGATCAATCAATAATCGCAGATAATTAATCCGAATCCATCTATACAAGCAATGGTTAATCACCTGGCTTCGATATTCTTATATTCGATTTCTCATATCAACAACAATCATATATAATTCCCATTTATCCCCATCATGCATATCCATTTTATCTTTGCCAAGTATCTAGTGCAACTACTATTATAAACACAAACAATAATTGAAATCAGAAGTGATACACACTCGGCCATGGTTCATCGGTCTTTTAGTAGTAGTAGTCCAGTGGTAACGATTCGTCGGTTTCAGGATCACCTAAAAAGGAAGAAATAACCTAATAAGTATTTCATCACTTTACTAATCCAAACCATATATCAAAGCTTAGAAATCCGTAATTCTCGCTATTTGCGGAAGTCCCGACTCAAAATGGTCATTACTTGGTCATTTTAACTCGGAATTTCGCAAATTATATCGATCTCTATCTACTTTGAAAGATCTATCTAATTATAATACTAATTTCAAGTTTTGAAAATTTGGGTCATGAAACAGAAGGATCAGTTTTGATCAGTAACGATTTCCAATTCCAAAAAATAGTTTTATAAATGTTTGAAATATTTCTACTTGACAAATCAATTATACATGCAATATTAATGATTTCCTAACATGAATGACATATGATGGGTTTAATGTATGCATGGTTTTGATGATTTTTACTAAAAGAAAATTTTAGAACTCTTTATTTTGTAAGACTTCAACAATAACTACTTTTGAGAAATCTAGTTTCCTAACTTTGATAACTCACTTGTGTTTCGGGATTAATTCTTAGGAATTTCTAGTTATCTTGATTAAAATTGAGTATTCATAACATCTACTACCTAAGACCTTCATTTTTACATAAAAATTTGCATTTTACACTTCGCAAATATGTTTTCAAATAGAGTCTATTCAAAAATCTGAATTTTTAAAATTTTATTTTTTGAATAATTCCTTTAGGAAAAACTTATTTCATGTATTAAAATTTAAGGCTTTACTATACCTATTCCTTAAGGACTTCATTTATTACGTAAAAATTTCATTTTGAGCTTGAATAATAGGTGTTTTTATGATCATCATCCAAAATTACGAATTTCACAAGTTGACTAATAACTCAAAATTTTCTATCTTGTTTCAACTCTTTGTTTTACACATTAATCTCATCAAAACTCATTTCAACTTATAAAAATCATTACTTAATGATATCTACTACCTATACGCTTCATTTTTCACATAAAACATGGGTTTTAGAGTTGATACAAGGGTTTTTAAAATATGGCTTTGAAGTCATACGAATTTTCCCTTGAACATTTCAAACAAAAACTTTTCCTTTTTAAGTTCCTTGTCTTGTCTACTTAAAGATCTACTAACTACAACATTTATATACACAAAACAAAGCCTTTATGAGCATTAATGCATAAAATACAAAATATTCATGAGATCATGAATGTTCAAGTATATTATAAGTATCTAAATACTAGATCTACTACTTATGATGCATGAACAGAAGTTTCAAAGTATGATCATGAACTTTTATGCAAGATCTGTACTTTACTCTACTTTTATATGCATGAACATGAAAATATTTCAACAAAAACTCATTCATATACAAGATCTACTCTTGTGATGGCTTGATATTCATGTATTATTATTTTCTTATCCCTAGCAAATGCTCATGGGGACTTAGAGTGAAAATACTCATGAATAATCTTGCCATTACAAGATTAAAATGTAGAAAGGCTTAGGATTCATCATCTAAAGTTAGATCAAGTGGAAAAATGAAGAAGAAATGAAGCTTTTGTGTGTGTGTGTGGGTGGTGAAGCTCACGCCACTTAGAGAGAAATAGAGAGAGTTTTGTGAGTTTTTTGAAACAAATGTAGTAAATGAAGAGAGAGAAAAGTAAAAGATTATTTATAGTAAGTAAAATTAGGGTTTGTTTGTATTATAAAAAAAAAAAAAACAAATAGAGGGAAAATGTGGGGGGGGTGGGGGGTGGGTAGTTGTGCGCGCCGCCATGTAAGGAGAAAAGAGAGAGAGAGATTTGAAATTGTTAAATTTGTAATTTATGTAATAAAAAGTATTAAATGTGATAATTTGTTAAGAGACAAAAATTTCTTGGAAAAGAAAATATAATGAGTGTTTGTAAGGATATAAGACTAGGGTATGAGTTGTGTGTGTAGTAGGTTGTACTTGTGAATAGTAATAAATAGTAACAAGACATTTACTTTACCGGTAGTAAAGAAAATACAAGAAAAAGGCTATAGCTATAATTTTTATAACCGAAAAATTATAAAACTTATATTTTTGAAATCCTTATAAAATTTCGGTTCTAAAGAGTATTCCGGAATATTTTTCTGAATTTCTAGTTCCGGGGCTCGTTTTTTCTTAATAGAGCTCGGGAAGGCCCGGAATAGAAAATTTTTCGAAATCAGAACTTTTTATGGTTTGAAATATACTTTAAAAAAATATTCCACATTAAATTATTTTATAAAAGTTCTTTTAATATGAAACTGAAGGAAACCTAGATCCAGGGTTCTTGGGGTTCTCTCACAAGGCTTACATTACTCCGGTTTAAGGTTTTGGTTTTTGGTTTTTGACGTTTACTTGATTACCAGGAAAACCGGGGTTTACACGCATTGTCTTCTTTAGCTTGTTGAAACTTGCCATGATTTCTTTCAACCGTGAGGATAAAGCATCCCATTCTTGCTTCGTACCTCTCTACTTCTTCTTAAGGTCATCAATACTCTGCCTTAGAAAAGATTATCTTCGCTTAGCTTCAGCGACTTGATGTTGAGTAAGCAAGGTTACTGACTCTACCTCATGTTCTAGCCTCTCTTTCTCTGTCAATAGTTTAGTAACGCCGCTCTATAACTTGACTCTTTCCCTCCTCTCCTTAGACAACTCCTTCTCTAGCTTAGCGATGTGAGCCTTTGACCTCTCTAGCACCTCATTACCCATTAACAACGATTTGAGTTAAGAATACATACACAACTGATAGATCGAGTGGCAAAAGCCATTAACAAGGCAAAGATAATCAACTTATCGCCCCTAATTTGACTTCATGTACCTCGCCATCTCAGAGAGGGCTACCACAATCTATAATAAGCACAAACAAATGAGAACAATTGAAAAAAAGGAAAAGACGACCAATGAGAAATGTAGAAGGTATGTACCTCATACGACTTACGAGTAAAGAAATCTAGAACCCAATCCTTAGAATTCAGCTCTCTTAACAAGGTCTTCACCTTGTTGTTATCTTCTACAAAACTAACATCGTTAAACATGCTCCAATCAACAGCCGAGCGAGTATACTTCAAATCCCTCTCGCCTATGACCTTTGTGAAGCCCCTAGTAATGATGCTTACTCTCCAATCTCCAGCATTAGCCAACTTGGCCATGTCAAAGTTACTACTACCACCAACTTCCTTACCTCGGTGAGACGCTTGACTAGTGGGAAAATGGCAATCGAAGAAGGCTATGGCACACTCTACACCTTGGGAGAATGAAGGCATGGTAGAGTGAGCATGACTTGCATATTGGGGTCAGTAACATGAGCCACCTCATTATGCTAAACTTGACCATAAGGACTCGTCGGAGAAACGACTCGAACCTCCTCTATGATAGGAATAGGATGATCCAGCTCCCCACCATCAACAGCTTACCTCTTCAAAGGTGCCTTCTTCTTTACCACAGTCTTCTTCCTCTTCTTAGTCAACGATCTAGGAAGAAGCTCGTTAATGATTATCATCTTCATTTGCACATTTGGAAAAATAACAACAAAAGAATTACCAAAAAATAGACAAAACTTGTTAAGTCTAGCTTACCGGTATAATAGAAAAACAAAACAGATTTTAGCCGATAAAAGCACTCCTCCAATCAAAGCTTAACTTAATAGACACTGGGGAGGGGAGAGGCTACATTCAGAAAAAACCAATCCACACCCAAAGGAACCATATCCTCCTCACCCACATTGAATGGCAACACCTTCAAAAAGTTCATCACTACTAGCTCAACATCAAAGGTCTCCCACCTCGCCTTTGCCCTCAAGCATCATATAGCTTCAACTTTAGGCAATTACAACCCTAAATGGGCTCATACCAGTCCGCCCAAAAGTCGATCTTATACTGAACACTCTCCTTCACTTTGACCACCCATAATTCATCCTTCCAATTACGTCCATTCAAGAAGCTTATGCGAGCTTTTCACTCGCTTAGTGAGGTATGACTACCTAAATTTAGACCTTTTGTACGAGTAATACCTTAGAAACAAGGTAGGAATGGGCCACACACAAATAACCATGAAGGTCACTATGACATGCCAGGCATTGGGTAACAGTTGAGCTAGACATAGCCTATGGTACTTGACAAACTTCTTCTAGAATTTGGAGAAAGGCACCTTCAAGCTAAACTTGAATGCCTTCTTATAGAGGGCAAACCTTCTCTCATTGAGAAGGTAACCTGGTTGGAGGGCAAAGGCACCATGACCTCCCATTCTTCAGGAGCACTCTGCATCCCCTCTTAGCAGATCACCCAAGGGATCTCTTCTGTGATTTAATTTTGATCCCAGCAAGACCGGAGCCATCTGTCGCTTAAACATGTAGAGGGACGATGACTTTCTTCTCTAAACTATCTAATGGGTACTCATTTACTGGAAATTGGTAGGCATTCTCAACCAGCTTGGCATACGACCTTGAATTCATGATGGCACGTTTCTCTGCTGACATCACAGTAAACTTGCCGCTCTGTTCTCCATAACCTCTCATGGAAGCCAAACCTCCGCTTGTTAACCTGCTCTCTCCACTTAAACTTGAATCCCCCAAACTTGTGCTTGCACCTTCCTTACTTCTCCCTACCTCATTTGTGACTCACTGCTATCTACCTTTAGAATCATGAGAGAAATGTTAGGAATTGGAATTACTTGAGCTCAACATTCTCTCGGATTGACGAAGTGACATGAACAAAGAAGTTTTCAAGCTTTTTACTTTCAGAAATTTAAAATAGAAATTCTATGAAGTGCTCCTGTTAGTGAGTACCCACTACCTTGAACATGATAACCCTGCAACCTGCACGTTAGGGGCCCATTTGCGCCAACACATGTTATGAACAATCATTACTACTGTCCTGGCCCTATGAAGCTTCCCTAAGAAGCTTCACAAAATCAAGATTCACGATAATGTTAGCTCTCAAGGGGATAGAGCTCAAATGAAAGAGCATCAACCATTCAAGCCCACCTCACAAGCTAATGCAATATAGCTTACTCTCTTCGCCCTTGTATAATGAGAGTAGGGGGGACAAGTGTAGACAGTGGAATGTACGCCATAACTTGCTTAGCCCACCACTATCATACATGGGTCTTGAAGCTCCAAAAATTGTTTGCTTTACCGGCTCAAGAGGGATTAAATCCAACGACACCTCTAGTTTTAACCTAGAATGGAGGCCCATGGTGTTACCCGCATTACTAACAAAAAGGATTAGGGGTAACCTTTACACGAGATCGTCTCCAATGACAACTCTTCAGGTATGCCCACACACAAGACTAATCTCCTAAATGAGCTATCTCCATGGACCGACACAGGTTCGACAGCAATGAAATAGCTGCATCCTACCTCGAGACTGAGGGAAGGGATGTCATTAGCTCGGCTGCACTTTGTGCAACTACAGCTCCTTTAGCTCAGGTGCACCATCACCTAGGGTGCCAGGTCAGCTACTAGGTGGCGATTCACCCTAACAGAAAACCTTCAGTGGACCCTACTCTAGTATGACCATGAACTATAAATAACCCTTTACTCTAGAGGGAAGAGTAGGGACTTTTTCGTTTAAGTGAATACTCCTTTAACAGTTTCTCGGAGGAAAACGCACGAATTGACTTAGGCATTAAAGTCGCTATAGCAGGAACTTCCTCGGCACCCCTTTGACTGCTTTTCTTTGTTTACAGGGAGCTAACTTCTATTGGCAAAATTAGCTCGTGCAACATGACTAAAATTTGATGTTCTTTACTTTTCTATGCTCTGATTATTGTTGTTTATACTTTATAGCAGAGGCATTAGGATGCCCTTTAAGAGCATTTAATCAACTCCATTATTGTAAGCATTCGGAGCCTCTCATATGGTATCTAGATGAGGGAAAAATTTTATGTTTGAACACAGGTGCATTCGGATGCTCTTATCAAGTCACTTAGATGGCTTTGTGTTTTTCTTAAACCCTCTAGTTTTAAACAAGGCATTTAAACTACTTAATAGAGACATCTAAATAGCTCATTTTCTTGAAGCCACAAATGAAAGATTTAAAGACCATTTGAATGACACTTATCTAGCATTTAAATAGAAGCTCTTGCTTAGTTTTAAATGAACATGTTTATTACATCATTTCTTAAATTAATTACAAATTGGAGATATATGCATTTGATTTCCTTTGCACAATAGAGGTTGAGGTGTGTAAGCTAATATCAAATGATTCATGTAGACATGAGGTGATGGAAATGCAAATTAGGTGTTATTGAAGAATCCTTTTTTAAGATACTAAAAACTCTCATTGCATAATAAGCTTAAATTATCTACTATATGTAATTGTTAGTATCTAGTACATGACCAACTAATATGTAATAACCCAAAATGCAATTTAAACTAAAAAATTAATTAAATAATGTGAAAATTAGAAATGTTTTTAAAAAAATCACAAAAATCACTCCAATTTTTTTTGCATTATAATATTTTAATATTAAGAATCCCTCTCTCAAGATGATTATGAGCAACTTCATTAATAGCCTAGATCTATTCAAAAGAATGATTTCTTGATTTATTCAATTGAAATCAGACAAAGATCTAAAAGGTGCACCATATGTTTAGATCTACGAAATTAAATTTGAGCTACTAAATACAAATACCCAGTCAATATTCAATTAAAAGCATTTGAAATAACATGAATCAAGATTTTGATTTGCAAACCCTAAGTTTAGCTAATTTTTTCTCCATGGATGCAGGTATTAAGCATAGATTCAAAAGAGATAATATGGAATTAAGAATTAATATTGCAAATTAAGCTCAAAATCTAGCAATTACAAATAATGGGTTAAAATGATTTTACCCAAAAAAATTCGAAATTCCTTAGCAAGAAGAAATAATTCTTTCGCTAAGGGTTTCTCTCTCTATTCTACGTTAGTAATTTATTACATATGGTACACTCCTATAAGGCGTTTGTATATGTTTATTTATAGGCTACAAACATAGAAAATCAAGAAGATTTTATTTGCTGACGTGGCGGATTATTTATAATAGAAATTGTCCTCATTCTCAGGCGTGCACATTGAGCCAACTAAATTGTGACAGCTAGACAGGGTCACTTTTTATGGGTCAGATCCAAGGCTCGATGTTTGGCCACAGTCTAAGTTGTATTCTTTTCTTTAGAGCTCGAATTTTGGCCCAACTTCAATCGCGGGTCGAATCTAGGGCTTAAATTTAAGGCATGACTGAAGTTGTATCATGAAGTCCAGGGCTCGATCCTCTTGGCGTAAATCAGTGTAAACTAACGGTCGTATGAGGGCTCAGTTTAGGGCACAACTGGAAACTTTTCCTTGTAATTTTTCCCTCGACTGGTATTTCTGATGGCCTCCATAGAAATATGTTTTTAAACTTTGTTGTTGTTTTGCTCCAAATTTGATCTAAATCACTTTGTTTCTTTTTTTTTTTATCTTAGGAGTTGAAAAACAATGTTTAAACAATAAAAGGACAAAATTCATAGGAATTTATCTAAAATTGGGTCAAATCAAGCCTAAATTCCTATGAATGGAATGGAGTATGATGAACTTATCACTTACTTGGGTGAAAAATTTTACTCCATTTCTATGTAGATTGTAGCATGTTTAATGAAGCTAGTGGTCTTGATCTATTGTTTAGGGCTTACAACCATACTTTAGGCGTAATGTTAGCTAGGAATGATGAGCTAAGGAATCATGATGTTTGCTATTTTGAATGAACTAGAACAATGATGGTGGAGATTGATCTCCTAACCCAAGATATATCTAATATTTTTTTATGATTACTAAAAGATAGTGTGTGTTGCTTATACCTGGTTGATAACTTGTTTTAGAATATGTGTACGCGGTATTAAGAACTTGTGTAACTCTTATGTTACATTGATCCACCCAAATTCTCCCACACTTAAGCCTTTGCTTACTCTTAAGCAAACATCATTTTAGTACAAACAGGAAAGTTTTTTTTTTTGAATAGGAAAATAAATCGTGAATGGAAATTCGACCAAGGTCAATTAAGTTCAATCGCCTATTAAACTCAGCACCATGAATATTCAATGAATCTCACTAATTGTGATAAAGTTGCTTTTGCTAAAATCATTGAACTTATCTAAGTAGATTTGCTTTTACCTTTATTGTTTAATTAAGAATTCTAAAGAAAAAAATTAATTGAAAGATCACACAAAGTAAGGAACTTAATCAACTTCATCACCTTATACATATAGGTATGCAGTTCCTTAATTATCTCTCTAAGCATTATAGTAAAAAATGAAGGCATATACATCAGTTCATCCCTAGAATCTTCTTCCTTATTTGTGCTTTCATTTCATTATTATTAATTATTTATGTACTTCAAAATTGCAGAGGGAAAGGTTTTTGCCTTCTTCTTTACATTTTCCTCTATAGGGGTTTTTGCCCTAATCCTTCCGTTTTTTTTTAAGATTCATGTCTTATTTAAAATTGACAGAGGGAGTCAAGAAATTGTTCTTCAAAGGGACTAATCCCTGCCCATATCAACTCTAAGTGCATGGTTATTTTTATTTTAATTTTTACATAAAGCATAAGGAAAAGTCATCAAATTACAAACATCATTTGAACCTTCACTACAGACTACAAAGCTCTCAAAATGACTAAATTGAAAACCATACAGATTATTCAAGCTTTTAAAAACCAATTGAGTAGCCTTACTAGGGACCTCAAGCTAATTTCAACTCTAAATTTCTAGATCAAATAACAAGTAAAAAAACTCCACATAGATATTGTAAGGTGATTTACACATAGTAAAGCTAACTCAAACATGTGATGTTATCATTCATTATTAGCTCAATTAAGTTATTTGGTGATTTTTTTTTTTGAATTTTGAAAAATTTTAGTCAATGCTTGGTGCTGGTTTGAGCTATATATGGTTATAAAAAGCCATTTTTAAAGAAAAACTCGAAGTGGAAGCTTTCAAAATTTATAAAGCTAATTGGTTTTGTCTAACTTCATTTAGTAACTACCGATAATAAGGTAAGCGCACCCATCGAAGTAGCATAGAAAGAATTAGGTCGAATCCCAAGGGATTAGTGACATCTATCATACTCACATTTCATCCATTATTTAGCCAAAGAAAAATTTAGCAAATCATAATGAAAATAGAAGTTATGCTAATATTAATAATATTCACAAATGTTTTCTGAGCAAAATTAGGGGTCGGTTTGCAACAATGCAAGATGACAACCTAGGATTTGCTTCACCAACTCCTCATCATGTGATTGCTTATAAAAAAAACTAGAGAGGAGTTTTTACTAGAGTATTTGCATCGCTGGAATTACTGAGGTAAATTAAAGCCTCTCTCAAGGTCAGTAATTCTAGATCTAAACCAGACTGTCGGAATCTCTTCTCAAGCTATCATCGGCCTAGATTTGCATAAATTTTAAGAATTATTTATTTTTAAAACCAACTTAATGAATTTCAAAACAAGTGACAGAAAGTCTTCACCTGCCCTCTTTCGAGATATTTAAGATCAACTCCATTAATAGCTACAAATCTATTCAAAGAATGACCTCTTAGCCTATTCAATTGAAATTAAACATGAATCTAACTCGTGCACCATGCAATTAGATCCACGAAATTAAAATCAAGCTACTAATTACAAACACCCAGTCAATATTGAATTGAAAGTGCATTTGAAATCACATGAATCAAGATTTGGATTCACAAACGCTAAGCCGTAGGAGATTATTTCACCAAAGATTTAAAATTACGAACATGATTTGGAGAACTAATATGAAATTAATTGAAGAATATTACAATTCAACACAGAGTATTGCAGAAATTACAAATCATAGGTCAAAATGATTTTACCTAGAAAACATTGAGATTTTCTAAAGCATGAAGAAACAGATTTCTTTTGCTCCATAAATTCTCAGACTATACTACGTTGGTATTATTTTATTGTACGCACTTTGTACATCGTGTTTATTATAATGATGTGCACGCTTATTTATAGGACAAGGGCACAGAATGAAATGATGATTATTGTAGACGTGGTAGATTCTTTTAACAGAATGATTTTTTTTCACTTGCGCACGTCTAAATGCTAGCTCATAGAAATATTTGACACGCGTTAAGTCGAGCGTATAAATATTATATAAAAAGCATGGGCTTGGCTTCTTTAATGAATTGTGCTAAAACGCATCGTTTCTGTCCTTGTTTCATTAAGGGCTAACTTTGAGATTGTCGAAGCTCGATGCTTAATGATTCGAGGCGCAACACAAGTCAGGTAAAGTCTTATCTTCATTGAGTAACCATCACGGGACAGATTTGAGGCTTGACATTGACGCGCAAAAAAAAGATTTCTTCAAGTTTGGGCTTGCTCTCCTCAAAACAAGTGTCTAGGGTCACATCGAGGGCTAAATTTAGGGTACGTCAGACCAATTTTTACTTGTTTTGCCTTACATTTTAGCTTCAATCAGTATTATTTAGGGTGCAAAAATTCTATTCTTCACTTTTGTTGCTGTTTTTGCTCCAAATCTGATTAAAAACACTTTGATTCTTCTTTTTTTGATTCAAGGAACTGAAAAACAACAATTTAAAGTTATAGCACCAGATTCATAGGAATTTAATTTAAAACTCATAAAAAAAAGCCTGAATTCCTATGAAAAGAATAGAATAAAAGTAACTTATCAAATTACCCCACACTTAAGCCTTTGCTTCTCCTCAAGCAAACATCATTTCAAACCAGGTAAGGCTCTTTAAATAGGAAAATAACTCATAAATGGAAATTTGATCATATCACCTTAGCACTTTAGGATAATCAATCTAAATTTACTTTTGCTAAAATCATAGTGTTTATCTAAGTAGATCAGCTTTTACCCTTATTTTTTAATAAAGAATCCTAGAGCAAAAATTATTCAAAAGATTAATCGAGGTATGAAAGAAACTCAATCAACTTCATCCTCTTATATATATAGTATGTAATTCCTTAATCACCTCTCTAAGCATCATAATAAAAAATGAAGACATGTACATCAGATCATACCCTGAATTTTCTTCCTTATGTGTGCTCTTTTTTATATTTATATTTTTGTTGATTATTTATGTACCTTGAAGCTTTAGAGGGTAGGGCTTTTGCCTTCTTCTTTATTTTTCCTCTGGACGAGTTTTTGTTCACTTCTTTTCGCTTCTTCTTCTTCTTTCTTTTTATATACGTCATGGCTTATTTAAAATTGAAAGAGGGAACAAGAAATTATTCTTCTGAGGGACCAAACTACGCCTATTTTAACTCTTAGCGCATTAGTTTTCATTTTTGAATTTTTGTTTTGTTTTGTTTTTAATTAAGGAAAAAGGAAAAATCATTATGTTACAATCATCATTTGAACCTTCATTAGAGATAGCACAACTCTTAAAATGACTATATTTGAAAAATATACAAATTATTTAAACTTTTTCAAGGAAATTAAGTAACCTTACTAGGGATCTTAAGCTAATTCCAGCTCTAAAATTCAAGATTAAATAACAAGTAAAGCTACTTCACATGGATATATGCAAAGTGATTTAAACAAAGTAAAATTAACTCAATCTCATGACGATTCTCATAAACTGCTCTATTAAGTTAATTGGTGATTTCATTCCAAATTTTCGAAAAATTTTGGTCAAATTTTAACCATTTAATTAATTTCCTATTATTAAGTGTGAGAAAAATGATCTTTAATAAGCGCAAATACTCTGTTCTTTGACACAAAACTTTTATCTCATATTTATTTTATATCTACCCTCAATCTTGCTAATTCCTTCCCCCACACTTAAGTGAAACATTGTCCTCAATGTTTTAAAAATAAATAGGGAGTTTAAACAATTCAATTCAGAGTAAGATTTAAAAATAAGAAGTTTTGAGAAAAACTTATCCGTTATAAACCTCAAGGGGAAGATTCTTGTCTCATGCTTCATTTCCCTGTTAATTTCTACTCTAAATCATGTCATGAACAAACATTAGCATTAAAAATAGGCTCAATTGAAGCCTTGATGGAATTATGGACAAAATTGTTCAAACAATAGCTAAACTTCTTTTTTTTTTTTTTTTTCCAAGGAGTTTGTACGAGATGTAACTCCTCCATCTTACCAACATTCTGTGACGACCCTTGGTATAACTTGAGCCTTTGTCCATTGACCTTAAAAACTTTACCATCGGAATTTTCAACTTCCATGGCTAAACTCAAGCATGGTTTTAGGTAGATTATTCATAGCGATGTCTAACTCCTCCTAAATTTCTTCTCCATTATTTTTAGGGTTTGTTCTGGCAAAATCTTGGTTCTTCCCTAACTAATCTTCTTAAAACTCTTCATAATCTTTGCGCTCTGGAGTAAATGGAAACAAAGGATAAGTGTCACGCCCCAGCGGGTACCCTAAACGTGACAGCCCGCCGTACACAATATTAAAACTTAAGAATGACTACCTCAGTCACTCGAAAGCTTCCATATCGGTACAAGGCGTACATTCACAACAAAGGGAGACCGGTGGAGTGATGCATTTTAAGACATTGGCAGCGAAACATGCAAAATAACACTTAATATATTTCATTGAAATAAAAGTCTTACAGCTTCTAAGGGGCATTCCCCTGATAATTCTTAATAACATGGTTCTAAATACAACATAACTAAAGCTAGAAGATTTTAGAAGAAATCTACTCTATAACTTCAAAATAGATTGCCTCCAAAAGCTTCTCAAAATAAGAATTCTACCCGGGAAATCAAGGTGGTCTCGGGTGCAAAAGATAATCCTGTAATATCAAAAGTCTATAGGAGTATAACCATGACTAGCTTAGTGAGATATTCCTTACGCAATAGTACTCATAACAAAAATCAAACAAGTTTATTAATCAAACATATGAATGCAACAACCATATGATCAAACATTACATACGACTATCCGGTTTCGTATGTTTGATGGATTTACCCCTCCATCGGTGGTTAGGGAATGCTTTGAACTGGGTCCCGAACAACCTCCTTTAAGTTTGTGCGCGTCTTGGGGTTCCAACGAACCGTACTACTAGTCCCCGGGCCTTCCATGCCCAAAGCGATCGATCCGGCTCGGCTACACCTTGAGGCTGTATTCCCCGTACGCCCTAACCCTCAAGATATAGCTAGGCAGCTCACCTTTCCGGTCCCACGCTGAGGAGTAGTAGCAAAGCTTTGAAATGATATTCTAAGTGATATGCATGAGCAATTTATTATATGGGGATTTCAATATGGCATTAAATCATTTAAAGCGATCAAACAATATTTGCACACATAACAATACATACATGGAAACATTTATATCAATCACAAATCGGGTTCCGATAACTTATCGTTCATTGATCGCACACAATGAATCACATACATAATTCCCATAATATCCCACATGCATATCAATTTTATCTTTTCCTACATCTAGTGCTCTATTCTACAAGCACATGCGCGAATACATAAGCGTAAAGGAAACTCACTCGTCCATAGCGCTCTAGGAGTCGAAGTAATCCTCGGGGAAGACAAGATCGTGATCCTCGACACCTAAACAAAAGAAATACCCAACATGAGTATTTCATCCAAGATCTATTCAAGTTCTATACTTCTATCTTAAAGAATTCGTAAAAATCGTATGGAATGGAAATTCCAACTTAAAATGGCCATAACTTGCATTTTAACTCGGATTCCGCATATTATATACCGATTTCTACCTACTCGAAAAGATCTATCTATTTCTAAGGTTATTTCATCAAAAAAGTTATTTGGGTCTCGGAATAGTAGTGTACAGATTTGATACGAATTTTCCAAACTTTAAAACTAGAGTTTTCAAATTTTACTTCACTCAAGGGCTTTTGTACAAAAATATAGATATAAAGTATGATTGAAAAATCCCTTGAATATATGTATATACATATATGTATAATCTCATACTATATGAATTTGGTGTTGTCTCAACAGTGGTTTTGTAAAACAATTGTCTTGAAAGTGAGATAAGCTTAAGGCTTGAAAGAATTTTATTTTTGAAAAATTCCCTAAGTTATCATAAATGAGTATTTCCTCCTTTTAACTCCATTCCTTAAAAAAAATTATTTTAATCTTTCAGATTTCCATAAATTTATTTCTAGTGTTTTGGAAAACAAGGTCTTTCTAAATACTTTATGGTTAGTTCCACTTTTAAAAGAAATCATCTTATAAGTTATTTTTGAAAAACTTATCTTAGATTTTAGTGTTGGTGAAAACTTTGACAATTGAATCTAAGAAATCCTTGTTAAGTCTAAAGAAACTTTCTTATTTATTTGAAAAGAGAATTTATTTTAATTTTACTTTATGTATTTCTTGGTAAAAACCATATATTGTTACTATCTTTAGAAGAATATTTGTTTAAGATAAATTTCAAACATTTAAGGAAATAACTTCTTATGACAAAATTTATATTTAAAAAGGAGTTACTTATTCTTATTTTAAGAAAACTCATTATTATGATTGAGACAATAACAACATATTCATGTATGAATAGAGAGTTTTTGACTATGAAAAAATAAAACAACATAAATAATGAAGTAAGAGCATAAAAGTAAAGTCAAGTATTGGGAACCTTTGCTTCATCAAGGTATCCGGGACTAAGAATGGACTAGTCCTCAAAGAAAAGAAAAGCAAAGAAATAAAATTGTTTTGACTTGATATGGACAAGTCTAAGACTAGAAAGACTAGTCTTAATATTGCATAAAACAAGTAAATAAATAGATTGCAAGACTTGAAAATAAATAAATAACAAGTGAGCTTATATGCTCTAAATAAATATATATACATAATATATATAATACTTTATATATATTCGGTTGGAAACAAATAATAACAATAACAACATAATAGAAACATAAAGAAAACAAGACATGAATAAAAACAAAACATGAATAAATTGTTGCTTCTTTAACTCAATGAGTCTAAGAAACATACACTAAACTCATGTTAAGTTATATGAACATGATGAGTAAATAAGAATTTTACCTAGGTTTATGTGTTGGTTGAAAGAAAAAAGAATGGTTGTAGTATTTATGTGGAATTGATTTTCTAAGGAAAAAGAGAACTTGAGAGAGATGTTGGGAGAGGAATTTTGTGGAGTGATTTTGGGAGAGTTTTTAGTATGAATTTTTGTTGTGTGAAGAATGGAAGAGGAAGGGGTATTTATAGATTTTTGGAGTGGAAATTAATGTAATAAAATAAATTGGAAAAGAAAACAAATTGAGAGGAAGAGGAGAGAGAGAGTGGACGGCCAGGGCATGGGAAGAGAGGAAAATTGATTAATTTTGTTGTTTTAATAAAAAGAAGTAAGTGTAAAGGTGATGTGATTAAAGTTGTATGGGGGAAGTAAATTGTAAGGTATAGGTATGGTATGTGTAGAATAGAGTGTAAGAAAAAGTAGAGATGGGTGAATAGTAATGAATAGTAGAAAAGTACTATGAATAGTAGGCTAAACAATTAAAATACCGGTAGTAAAGAAAATACGCGTAAAAGGCCTATATCTGTTATTTTTAGATACCGAAAAATTCTAAAACTGATATTTTTGAAAACCTTATATTTTTACGAATCTATTGGTGTTGTCGGAATATTTTTGCTATCCGGTGCTCCGGGGCACGGTTTTCGAAAACTGATCCCGATCGGATCCGAAGACACTAGAAAAATTCGAATCTGATATTTTTAGGCTTCCCTATGTTATTACGAACCGTTTTCCACAATTATTTCAATTTCGTTTTCTAGGGTTTAAGAACACGGGATTGCCGGATCTAGATTCACTAGACTAGACAATCGTATAACTAGGTTAACTTTAGGGTTTCGTTTCAACTTCGGTTCTTAGGGTTTGCTAATATTATCGAAAAATCTAGGGGCTTACAATAAGAGTGACTCCTAGTCATAGTCCTATATTTTTATTTTAAAAGAAAATTAGACAAAAGAAAAGCAATAGAATAACATGCTTCGAAAGAATAAAGAATGAACAGATAAAAGAATGAAGAATAAAGAATAAACAAATAAAAAAACATAATGAATTAAAGAATAAACTATACAAAAGAATAAAAACAGATATTCACAAGAATATTTACAAACATAAAAAACACTATACAAAAACAAAACAGAACAAAGCAGACATGTGGATAATATACATTATATACAAAAGAAAAAGTAAAAGGGATAAAGCAAATTCATAAAACAAACAGATATTTACAAAGAAAAACTATAAACAAAAACATATATATATAGGAAACAAAAACAAACTATTTACACTATTCACATATACTAGCGACTAGAATAATAAATGAAATGTTTTATGATATTGCCTTGTTGGACTTCAAATAAATGAATCTAGCATCGATTCTCTGGCAATGGCGCTAGAAATGCTTGGTGCTAGTTTGAGCTGTATATGGTTATAAAAACCCATTTTAAAAGAACAACTCGAAGTGAAAGCTTTTGAAATTTATAAAGCTAAAATTGGTTTTGTCTAACTTCAGTTACAACTACCAACAAGGCAACAATATGGCAAGCGTACCCACTGAAGTAGTATAGAAAGAGTTAGATCGAATCCTAAGGGATTGGTAGCATTTGTCATACTCACATTTCATCCATTATCTAGCTAAAGAAAAATTTAGCAAATCATAATGAAAACAGAAGTTATGTTAATGTTAATAATATTCACGAATGTTCTCTAAGCAAAATTAGGGGTCAGTTTGCAACAATGTAAGATGATAGCCTAAGGTTTGCTTCACAACTCCTCATCACGTGATTTCTTAAAACAAAACTTAAAGAGAGAGTTGTTTGCTAGAGTATTTGCATCACTGGATTCACTGAAGTAAACTAAAGCCTCTCTCTAGGTTAGTAATTCTAGATTTAAACTAGATCGTCGGAATCTCTTCTCAAGCTATCATAAGCCTAGATCTGCATAAAGTTTGAGAATTCTTTGTTTTTAAAACCAACTCAATGAATTTCAAAACAATTGACATAAATTCGTCACCTGCCCTCTCTCGAGATATTTAGGATTGACTCCATTAGTAGTCGTAGATCTATTCAAAAGAATGACCGTTCAACCTATTCAGTTGAAATCAAACATGAATCTAACTCGTGCATCATGCAATTAAACCCACAAAATTAAAATCAAGCTACTAATTACAAACACCTAGTCAATATTGAATTGAAAGTGCATTTGAAATTACATGAATCAAGATTTGGATATACAAATGCTAAGTCGTAGGAGATTATTTCTCCATGGATTTAAAATTACGAACATGATTAGAAGAAATAATATGAAATTAATTAAAGAATATTATAATTCAACACATAGTCTTGCATAAATTACAAATAATGGGTCAAAATGATTTTATCCAGAAACATTGAAATTTTCTAAAGCAAGAAGAAACAGAATTCTTTTGCTCTGAAAATTCTCTCACTATACTATGTTAGTACTATTCTATTGTATGCACACTGTACATCGTGTTTATTATAATGCCGTGCATGCTTATTTATAGGACAAGGACACAGAACGAAATGATGATTTATTGCATATGCGGTAGATTCTTTTGTAACAAAATGATTTTTTTTTCACTCTCGCGCGTTTGAATGCTACCTCTTAAAAATATCTGACGCATGTTGGGCTCGACTTCTTTAATGAATTCTGCTAAAATGCATCGTTTCTGTCCATTGTTCCATCGAGGGCTAACTTTGAGACTGTTGAGGGCTCAATGCTTGATGATTCGAGGCACAGCAGAAGTCAAGTAAAGTATTATCTTCATTGAGAAACTGTTGCGGGTTAAAGTTGGGGCTTGACATTGAGGCGCGACAAAAGCTTTTTTTAAGTTTGGGCTTGATCTCCTCAAAACAAGTGCCAAGGGTCACTTCAAAGGCTAAATTTAGGGTGTGACAAACCAATTTTTTGCTTGTTTTGCCTTACATTTTAGCCTTGATTAGTATTATTCAGGGTGCGATATTTCTGTTCTTCACTTTTGCTGTTGCTTTTCCTCCGAACCTGATTAAAAACACTTTGATTCTTCTTCATTTGATTCAAGGAGCCGAAAAACAATATTTTAACATTAAAAGCACTAGATTCATTGGAATTTAATTAAAAACTCATTAAAATAAGCCCGAATTCCTATGAAAGGAATATAATAAAATTTACCTGTTAGTCAAATTTTAGCTATTTCTTTATCTTTCTATGATTTGTGGAGAAAAATGATCAATTAAAGTGAAATTACTCTATTATTGACAGATTATTATTATTATTCCTAACCCTTAAAGTTTAATGCCCTTTGCCCACACTTAATATGAACATTGTCCTCAATGTTTTAAAATATTATAAATAGATTGAGGCATCACAAAATTAAAGTAAGAATTAAAGTCATAAGTTTAAGAAAAGTTCTTGTTGTTGAATCGAAGGTAAAATGTTCTTGAGACTTGGGCTCGATCACCTTCTGATTAAAGCTGTTTAAAGACTAAGGTAGAACAAGGAAAAACATAAGTAGTAACTGTTAGCTCTATCAGAGTCGTGGCTTAAAAATTGAACAAAATAATTTCTAAGTTATTTTTGCATTCTAACTTATTTTGAGATTAAAACTTTGTTTAGCAACTTGCACAAAAATCAAACTTATTTTTCCATAAAGACTATATTTATGAATTTACAAAGAATAATGAATAAAAGAATATAAAGAATGACAAATCAAGGAATATAAAGAATAATGAATAAAAAAGTGTGAACTAAGCTATCAAAAAAATGTGTTCTATTTTAAGAATTCTTGTAAAGAATGTAAGAATGAAGATATAAGAGAATGTTAAAGAATTAAGGAATACAAAAATTTTAGAAAATTTATAATATTAAGGGAGCTAGGAGTTTGTAATTCTCTTCTTCAAGCTGGTATCTCCAGCTTTTGCTCCCTTCTTTCCTTCTTCCTCCTCCTTTAGTCTTACCACCTCTTGCTTTGCCACTAATAGCATCCCTACCACTAGCTCTCCTACCACTAGTATCTCTACCACCACCACCCTTAGGTGCTTTGGTTCTTCCACTAGGATGTATTCTCCTAAGGGGTGGTGTTTGTCTTCTAGTAGTTGTTGATGTTCTTTGCTTAGTTTTCCCTCCCTTATTTGGATGGCCCTTGTTGGTATACAAACAGAAACTTGGCCTTAACTCTTCATTTTGGTGCCTCCTTTGAAGTACCAACCCCCTTTTTCCTTTCTTTTTTTTCTATTTATTGGCTTTCAGCTTGTCTATACTCCTCTTCTTCTAGCTACTGCTGTAACTCAAGGTATTGAGATAATCATTCTTCTTTTGCCCTGTCATGCCCTTAGTATTCTCCATATAGCTTGTCATCTTAGTGGCTTGTCTTGCCTAGAAATTCGATTCTCTTTTCTTCCTCTCTTCCTCTAGCTTCTTCTTTCTTTCTTCTTGTTGGGCAAGCTATCTTTCATTAATTCGTTGCTCACTAGATTATCTAATAGCCAGGAGCTCCTCTTTAGCTTTGTTGCCCACTTCTTGAAGCCTTCTTTCTTGCCACCTTCAGCACTAACACTCTCTACCCTATTTTTTTGTTGAGTCTGTTGTGGATGGGTTTCATTGAGTAATGGTTGAGATCGTGGCTGTTGGAGAGGAGATTCTTCTTTTCAATGGGTCGGGGACTGGTCCTTTAAGGTTAGGCTTTTTGCTTTTGCTCTTGAAGTCCCTAATAGAAAGATCATTATCTTCCTTACCTTCTTCACTGTTTCTACTAGAGAGGGCGGCATCACCTTTTCTTCATTTTCTAACCTTTAAATTGTTAAAGCCAAGCTGTGTGCTAATTTAGCATCTACGAGCCTTTGTTTTCTCTTCTTGTCTTGCTCTTTTCTTTCCTTAAATGCCGTTGCTAACATTTTGTCATAGGCTTCTTGTTCAGCCTTTTTCTTCAACCTTTCTTGCATTTTTACCTTAATCCTATGACTTAAATCATCAACTTCAGTGGTCATTTTTGCTACAGATTCATTAGTGTCTTAACTTGCATGAAATTGATCATCTTCTTCCAAAGGTTCGGCATTAAGGTCAATGCTACCAGGAATTGTGGTATTTCCTTCTTGTTTAGTAGGAGTAGTGGGGGTTTCTTCTTCCGGACGGGCATAGGGGATAATCTGCCATTCATCGTAGGCCTCATCTTATACAATCTCAAATATATTCACAAAATTTCTTTGAAGATGGTGGCATCTTCTTTATTCTTCTGTTTTATTTCCTTTTCTTCTTCATCACTCACTTCATCTTCAACCTTAAAGATGTACCTCTCACTTCTTGAGAGTTCTTTTTTTGGCACATCTCTTGACTTTCTTGGCCTTTATCTAAAGTGGAAAATTCAAAGGCTAAGGTGAGGGAACAATTCTTCCGTCTTCATGTGGTTGTGGTTGCTATTGTGGTGGTTCTAGGGTAGGCTCTGGAACTTCATTGGAGGAGATTGGTTGCCCAATCCTTTCATAGAATATTTTGTTGGAGGTTTCTCCTAAAGATACATTGCACACAATTGTAGCTGCTCCATCCACAACTATCTTGAATATCTAGCCACATATGGCTTCAGATATTTCCTCCTCTGTTTCTAGATTCTCCAGTAGCCTGTCTTCATCATCAGCTTCCTTAGTTGGCTTATTAAGATCAATATCACCCCTGATGCTATCATTAATAACTGCATCTTCCTTACGCATTATAGAATCTACATCATTAGTCCTAGCTCCAGCAATTGACGAGATAGCCTCATCAGATGCTTTGTTTTGAATAATCAGCCTCATTCTCCTCTTTGCAATGACCTCTAGGTCCTTTTGAAGGTTTTGGGAAGAGGTTTCACTGGCGAGGTTGAAGCTAGTACAATTTTGGGGATAGGCTCTAAAATGGGAGAGCTATGTTTTGGTGAAGGTGAGATATACGTTTACAGACTGGTTTCATTGTCCTCACTTGGGTAGTAAGTAAGCGACTTAGCCATTGGTTCAGGGATGAGTTGTTGTTGTGTTTGGGTTATGGTATATGGATAGGTTCAGTGTATGGTAGAGGTGGTGTTTAGGTAATATGTTTTGGGGATGTTTTTGTTTGGGTTGTTGGTGATGATGAGATGTGTATAGGATGTGATGGGAATGGTATTATATAATAGGTGAGGGTGGCTTGGCATCAGTGCCATCATCATCATCATCATCATCATCATCATGGTAGTCTGACTAAGCCAAGGCAGGTTCAGGTAGTGGTGATTTGGATTGTCATGGTGGTTGAGGACCATGAGTAAGCACTTGCATGATCTTCTTCATATTTTCCTTCAGATCTCCTATGTCCTCATCATATTTCTTCTCGAACACAACCAGTTTCTCTTTCATATCTTTAACTTCAGCTTCTAATTTGTTGAAGCTGGTTACAGATTGTTGGGTTTGAGCTTCTTGTGCAGGCTCAGAGTGGTGTTCTGGCTCTTATTCAATGGCTGGTTGTTCTTCCCTTGCTGCTTCAGATGTAGAACTATTTCTTGCACAGTGGTAGATGTGTTTTAGGTTGTAGTAGTAAGAGCAGGTGATGTAGCAGGTGTTGACCTTGCTGTTTGTGCAGTAGTAGGTTGAATTCTTACATCCAATATTCCCTAATCCCTGAAAGCTTTCTTGTTTAGGGTCTTAAATTTGCAAACCATATCAGTTTGCTCTTACCATGGCCATAGTTGGAAATTCTTCAAAATCATGGTGATAAGTCTACCTAGTAAAATTCCCTTGCCCTACATGCTAGCATAATGCCTAATTCTCCATGCTACTACCAACCTTACATTCATCCTCCTCTTTCTCATCATACTATATAGAGGGTAGAGTTTAGCTTCTGCTATTGTTGCTACCCCCTCTATCTTGGAGAAAATGCTTCTGGTGAGCATGTAGTGTAATATCCCAACGATTTTCCTCTTAAATTGGAGCCAGTCGTCTTAGAGGGGAAAAATTTGCCCTCAATCTCTTCTACCACAAACTGCTTCAAATCTTCCTTTAATATTTCAGTTGGCAAGCTAGTGAGCTCTTTACTCAAAACTCCTTCTTCCTCATCATACAACCCCATGGCTACTATAAATGTCATCATTGGTACCTTCCTATATTGATCAAAGGCATAGAAACTAATTGTATCATTTAAACTAAGAATCTGACACCTTGTTTTGAAGGGTACTCCCCCGTAAGCATATCTAAAAAATCTTGCCCCATGCCTAGTCTTCAAAAAATATTCTAAATTCTTCCTCTAAACCAAAACTCCCTATCACACCCCAATCCACAACAACATTAGCAACAATTTGCTTTTGAATTAGAAAAGTTTTAAATTTCTCTACATCCTCAACATTTAATCCCATAAGGGTTCAAGGAGTGCTATTACTTGCACAGAGGATAGTAGATTCAATTCTAGCCATTTTTTTATTGCTTTTTGGGGTTGTTTTTGTGATCTCTTGGGCCATTCCTACATAAATAAAACAAACAACATGAATGCTGGGTTTGAAATGCATAACAAATGAAAGAAATTTACCCTAATTTCTTGACTAAACCTAATACAAAGTTGTTTCATTTATTTAAAGAAATAAACTCGGGGCATAATAATTTATATCTTTAAAGAATCTCATGTTGATTTTAACTACATTCTTGTTTTCTAACTTCATGCTATTGCTTTTACAAAAAGAAACAGACCTAAAATCAACCCTAAAACTTTTAACTTCATTTCAAACTTCCTTGAAGACGTAAAGTCTCAATAAGATTTTTGCAAATTTATTGAAAAGAATTTTCACAATTTGAGAGAAACAAAGTTTGTTAAACTTGTTTTAATCATCAAGGAGACTACTTTACATCCATAAACCATTTTACACCTAACTTTGTCTATTTCCAAAATCATAAAAAATACGAATTTTTACTATCATTTGTTCTCATAAAAACCAGCAAAAGTAAAAAAATGTACTTACCTGACTGATTTGATGCATGAAATGTTGAAAAGAATTATTTTTAATGATTTTGTGAATGCATGTATTTAGGGTGTTTAGAGCATTTATTAGGTTTTGTTGAAATTTTGAATGAAGTAGGGAATGGGAGGGAAACAACAATATTAAGGTTAGGAATGTAATTGGGACGGGCATATTAAAACCCGAACCCGAACCCGATACCCAATAAGGTTTCCAATACCCGTCCAAACCCTATAGGGTTTTTGTTCATGAACCAAAAACCCGCTACACAAACCTTATAGGGTACCCGAATCTGAATCGAACCCAAAACCCGCTAAAAATTTACAACAAGAAAGGAAGAAAATAAAAATTAATGAAATGAAAAGTGTCTTAGACTCTTAGGAAACCAAATTAGAAAGAATATAATGTTCATCACAATATTTATCAAATCATAATACAATTTTTAAAGCGAAATAAAAATTAAACAAAGGAAAAGCATCTCTCATCAAATCACAATACAAATTTAAAATCCTCATAGATTTCACTACTCATTATATATATTTATATATTTCAACCGATTCGGGTTTCCCAATGGGTTTTGTACTCATCCCAGAATCCGTCCCAAAACCTTATAGGGTTTTATTATTTATCCCAAAACCCATCCCAAACCCGATAGGGTATTACCCTATAAGGTATTTATCTGGTTTGACGGGTCGGGTACCCTATAAAAACTCGTCTGCTTACATCCTTAATTAAGGTCTTTAAAATAATCATGTCATATGTTCAACCTATGGCCCGATTTATAATGCAATTAATATTTATTAAAAACAAATGAAAAACAATTAAAGAATTCAGAATTTTATTTAAGTCATGACTAAAAGAATAAAGAATAAAGGGATCGAGGCCTTAATTTGGGCCTTTATTTATCTTGCAAAAAGAAAGTCGTAGCCTTTATTTGAGTTGTAGGCAAAAAAGAATAAAGAATAAATAATTAAAAAAATTAAAGATAACCATAGGTCACAATCGCAAGCTTGATTTAAGCCGCGATTAAGACTGTGGCAAAAAATTATTCTCTTTTTATGAACCGTGGGTTGGCTTGTGGCTAAAATTATCAGGTGGATTCTTGCAAAAACACTTTAGAACAAACCTTACAGCATAAAATGCAGCATAAATGCAGTTGTTGCTTTGTCATTCATTCTCAAACAAAGAATTTCATGAAAAACATGAGAACTGCTTTCATCAAACATTTAAACTCATCATCTATATTTACAAAATTACTCAAAAAATCAAATCAGGTTCTCAACAAAACTTGTTAAAAGTTTTTACAAACCATCATCATCAAACAAACAAACACAACTTTCATCAATTTAACAACTCTTGAAATCATTGGTCTTTCACATTTGAAAATAAAGAAAAAGAAAGATAGGATGAATTATCCTAAGAGTCTTTCTTTTTCAATTCTTGGCTTGATCTTTTAGAGTAGCTTCTGTATTGGTAGGTAATGATCCTTGAGGTCTTTCTGAAAGAAGTTTAAAATTTGACCTAGTAGTGTCTCTAGGTTATGAACTACAGTTGCATGGTTTCTCTATGTAGTAGGAACGTTCTGCTGCCTAACCTCAGAGGCTTTAATGAACCGAGGAATTAATTTCTCTAAAGAACTCTTGCTAGTGTTGGAAATACTTTGACCCTTGACTCTATTATTTTTAAAAATTTGGTGAGTTAAAGCCAGATTAATAGAAATTGTTACTAACCCACCTAAAATTTGGATGGTTCCTTTAGCCAAGGTTGTATATGTTGCTGTAAGGGTCATTCTTTGGTCCATTGAAATTGTTAACATACTCCACATTCTCAAAATTCATACCCTCAACATCCTGTATAAAATTGCCATTTGCCATATTTACTTGGCCAGCCTAAATGGTCATACTATCTACCTTCCTAGTTAAGGCTTTTATCTTGGAGGTTAGATTTGTCACAACATACAAGCTTAAAAATTCCTTCTCTCTTCTCCTTCATGGCCCTGCTAGATGACCATTGGTAATGATTATTGGGCATGTCCTAAAAAAGGTTCAAACATTCCTTATGGGATTTGTTATTTAGGCTTCCTCTTACGACTGCATCAATATGCTGCCTAGTGCTATAATTCAGCCTATTGTAAAAAGTTTGGACTTAGGTCTACTCAAAAAATCCATGACATGGGCATTTACCTACCAACTCTTTCCACATTTCAAAAGCTTCATAGAGAATCTTGCATTCTAATTGATGGAAAGAAGTGTTGTTTGCTCTCAACTTTGTAGTTATGGAGGGTAGGAAATATTTTCTCATAAAATTTTCTACCATTTGTTGTAGATGGTTATAGACTGTGTAAGTAGACTGCTAAGCCATTTTTTAGCATTACCTTTAAGGGAAAAGGAAACAATCTTAATTTAATGGCATCATCAAAGGCTCCACTAATCTTAAATATGTCACAGATCTCAAAAAATTATTGGAGGTGAGTGTTTAGGTTCTCATCCTATAATCCATCAAATTGGATATACTATTAGACCATTTGGATCACACTGGGTTTATTCTCAAAGTTGTTTGTGGCAACCCTAGGCTTTGCTATACTAGTGTAGGCTCCATCAAGAGTGGGCCTATAGAAATCTAGCATTGTTTTGGGTTATTGGCCTTGATTGGGTTTAAACTCCTCCTGCTCTACTCCTCATCCATTCTTTGGATTAGTTTCATTAGCCATCTCCTCTACATAAATCCTTTGGCCTTCTCTAGCTAATCCCTTGATATTGGGTTTAAACTCCTCCTGCTCTACTCCTCATCCATTCTTTGGATTAGTTTTATTAGCCATCTCCTCTACATAAATCCTTTGGCCTTCTCTAGCTAATCTCCTTGATATCCTTCCTATTCACTGGGGATCTAGAGTAAAGGGAAACAAAGCGTGAGATTGACTCCTAGTCATAATCTTATATTTTTATTATGAAAGAATTAGTCTACAATATTCATATTTTACAACAGAACAAAACAACTGCTGGTCTCGAAAATAATCAAGAAGGTGGGTTGAATTGATTATTTCAGAAAATTAAAATTTTTGCCTTTTATAAAAAATCCCCTTTGATTTTAAGTTAAGAGAACAATATGAACAATCAAACAGCAATAAAATAAACTGTGTAAATATAAATAGAGAAGGGATAAGAAGATCAGATAGATATTTATAGTGGTTCGGCCTTTTGCGTCAATCCACTTTTCCAGCTCCGAGCCAGGGACCCCGTTATCCTACGGGTTTTGTTCCACTATATCCAATAAAATCAATTACAAGCTTGTACAATTCTCTCTGCTCGATTCTCACAGCTATCCACTAGCTTCAATCGATCTATAGAGTCTAAACTAGTAATTGAACTAACTCACCTGAAGTCAACAACAAGTTGCTTCGATTATCTAAAAGACAAGTGTAAAGATTGCAATAAAATTTGCTACAATTCTGCACGTAGGAATAAAACAAAGAAAGTTTGCTTTTTCAACTCTTAAGAATTTTTTGGTCAATGATTGAGTAAAGCTGCTCTCGGGTTTTTGTTTTTCTTGAACTGTTTTAAGTTTTGTGCCTTGTTCTCTTTTTAACTCTGTTCACGTCTCATATCCTTCTAACGTTTAGAATTTGTTGCGCTCGAGATAAGATAGATATCCCAAAAATCTCGGATGAAAATCTATAACTTCTTATCTTAATTTGATTTATCAAACGCTGCTGATATATAACAAGAGAGAATCTCCTTCTTCTTGTTTTCTTCGATTCCAGATTTAAATTTGAATTCTTGATATGCTACAGTAAGATAAGATTAGCTTGAATTTCGTGATTTGAGATAATCCACTTGATTTCTGTTTGAAAGCTTCTGATAACGTTGATCTTGAAGATAAATCTGGAGAACTGTTGGTGATATCATGGTCTTCAACGTGATCTTCGTGTGTCATCTTCTTAAAGATAACATTGTTCTTATTTTGATTTTCTTAATAATATCCAATTCGAATTTGTTTTTATCTTGAGAAAAATCAGAAAACATAACTGTTCTGTCTTGAAATCATTCCATCGTTAATCAACTGTAGCTTCTGTTCTTTATTTTCAGAAAACTTCTTTGATAAAAATAATCAATCCGATGATTTCTTTACTCCCTTAGGATAATCCAACTTTAGTGGAACTAATAAGTATGCGGTCCGAATATACTTATTATCTCGGAGCTAGGTTTTCAAAACAATTGCGTTTCTTCATAAAAAAATGTAGATCTTGTTTGAGAAGATGAACAGTAACTATCTTTAACTCAGAATTACTGCTGAAGTTTCTTGAAAAAGTTCTGTAAAAACTTATGTGTTTCTGGAAACTAACTTCAATTCAGAATGGTTGCTTTGAGTTTCTCCCAAAGGTTCTGTGAAAGGTTCTGTGTTTCTGGGATTGTTTTATGCTTTAAGTATCCTTCTGAAAAACATTCTGTATACCTTTTTCCTTTCTAAACATCATCCGAAATCTTCATATCATATAACAACTCTTGTCTAATTTATCAAAACACATGTTCATATCCAAGACATAATATCATTCAACCTTATATATTTGTTCAACAATTTTACCAATATTCTGTATAAAGTTCCGAATATAATTTTGCACACTAATAAAATAGTTAGTTCATTGAGTATTTTGTTATCATCAAAACTTTAGATATATAGAGAATCAACAACAACAACTATGTTACAACAACAAAACTAATATATAGCAGCAACATTTTATATATAAAAAGAATTAAAAAATTATGCTGATAATAAAACCAAAAAACAAAAACTGTACAAAAGAAACTATAAGAAGAAAACTATACAAGCATATTTACAAACATATAGAAAGCTATGCAAAAATAAAAGTTAAAAACATAACATGAAATTTACAAAAAAATATCTACACATGTACAAAAAAACCAAAAAGAATATTCACATAAACATAAAAGAACCAAAAAAAAAAAAAAGTTTAATGCTATAAATAGAAACAAAGTATTTACATAAAGATAATAAAACAATATTTACAGAAAAAGAAAAATAATACGTACATGAAAAATAAAAACTAACAGAAAGCAAAAAATTATTTACAAGATTAACAACTAGTCTAATAAACTCTAAGCTTTCAAGTAGTGCTATGTTGAGCTTCATTTTCATGAATTCAACGCCAATCCCCAGCAACAGCACCATAAATGACCTAGTGTTGACTCAATGAATCATGTTACAAAACATGAAGCTGAAGTATTTCAAAAATTTCTAACAAGCTAATAGGTTATGATCAACTCTTGTTGCAATCACCAACATGAGGCAAGCGCACTTACTGAAGTAGTATAGAAAATATTAGGTCGTATTCCTTAGGGATCATTAGCATTTACCATACTTACTTTTCATCTATTATCTAACCAAACAAAATTTAGTACATCATATTAAAATAGAAGCTAAACTAAGGTTAATGCTAAAAGATATATACATGCTTTTAGGCTAAAATTAAGGATAAGTTTGTAAATGTAAGATGAGACTTAGGATTTGCTTTACTAATTCCTTATTATATGATTTCTCAACAAACTCAAAGAGTTGTTTGCTGGTATATTTGCACCATTGGGCTTATGAAGGTAAATTAAAGCCTCTCAAGATTAGAAACTCTAGATCTAGATTAAACCACTGAAATCTATTCACAAGTTATCAGCAATCTAGATCCACATAAAGTTTAAGAATCCTTTATTTAAAAAACCATTTCGAAAATTCGAAAACAAGTGTTTGAAAGTTTCACCATCCTTTTCTCAAGGTGATTATCAGCAACTTTATTAGTAGCTTAGATCTATTTGAAATAATGATATCTTAATCTATTCAGTTGAAATCAGACGTATATTTGAAAGGGGCGCTACATATTTAGATCTACGAAATTAAGTTTGAGCTATAAAATACAAATACCTAGTCAATATTCAATTAAAAGCATTTGAAATCACATGAATTATGATTTGGATTCACAAATTCTAAGTTTAAATGATTATTTCTCCATGGATGCGAACATTAAGCAAAGATTCAAAAGAAATAATATGAAATTAAGAATGAATATTGCAAATTAAGTTCAAAATCTAGCAATTACAAATAATGAGTTAAAATGATGTTATCCAGAAAACTTTAAAACTCTTTTGTAAGAAGAAATAGTTCTTTCACTAAAGATTTCTCCCTCTATTCTATGTTAGCAATTTGTTACATATGGTACACTCCTATAGGAAGTCTATATACGTTTATTTATAGGCTACAGGCATAAAAAATCATGAAGATTTTATTCCTTGACATGGTAGATTTTTTATAACAGAAATCATCCTTATTCTCACGTACACAAGTTGAGCCAGCTAAATTATGACAGCTAGATAAGGTCACTTTTTGTGGGGTAGATCAAGGCTCAAAATTTGGTCATGGTTTAAGCCGTATTCTTTTCTTCAGAGCTTGAATTTTGGCTTAGCTTCCATTGCAGCTCGAATCTAGGGCTCAAGTTTGAGGCACGATTGAAGCTGTATTATGAAGTCCAGGGCTCGATCATCTCAGTGTAAATTAGTGCAAACCAAAGGTCATATCGAGGGCTTGATTTAGGCCGTGACTATGAACTTTGCCTTGTAATTTTGCCCTCAACAGGCATTTTGATGGCCTTGATAGAAATCTATTTTTCCTTAAACTTTGTTGTTGTTTTGCTCCAAATTTGACCTAAAACTCTTTTTTTCTTCTTTTGCTGATCTTAAGAGCTGAAAACAACATTTCAACAATAAAAGAAAAATTCATAGGAATTTATTTAAATTTAGGTCAAATCAAGCCTAAATTCCTATGAATGGAATAGAGTATAATAGACTTATCCATTACTTGGGTGATTGTCATGGCCCAAGGGGTAGCCTAAACGTAACAGTTCGCCACACTCAATATTAAAGCTTAAGTATGACAACCTTAGCCACTCCCAAAAGCATTGATATTAAATGTAAGGCGTGCTCTCACAATTTTGGAGGACCGTATAGGGAATTATGAAGCTTAAGAAGATATAATAACATATTAAGAAAAAAGGATTCATAATAATCATTCACTTATAACAATGATTTTTACAAACTTAGGGATATTTCCCCTTGATCACTAATCTATTACAAGAATAATTGTACATCAATACTAACACTACGCTTCATCTAAAATTTCCTTTATCCAAAAGAAATTACCTGCCCGCAGGGTCCTCGTGGCCTTAACCATAAATATGGAAACTGCAAAAGATATCTATGGGGATATAAGCCAACAAGCTTAGTGAGAATTATTTCCATAAATAACTTCCTGTAACAAAGTTTCAAACAAGTTAATTAAGCAAACAAATGGGATGCAACATACACATGGGCAAACAAGGCATATGGTTTTCCGGGAACTATATGTTGAATGGATTTGCGCTCTCCATTCGGGGTTTGGTGATACATTACCTCAAACAATAGTTTTAATAAAAAGTTTTATATTCGATCATATCGCCAAGCACATGAAGTCTACTTGAATGAGCCTTGCTTTCGATCCCCGCCAAGCATTTCCCTTTTTCCATAACGGCTGCCAAGCAAATCGCTTTCGATCTTCCGCCAAGTTTTTTTCGACATGAGCTACTATCCTTCTCACTCAAGGATAATAACCCAAAATGCAATATTGTCACCCCCAAAGTGTGCCCTACACTGACATCCGCCACACTCAACATTTAAAACTCAAGTAAAACAACCTCGTCTTCCCATGAGTTTGAACATCGGTGTAAGGCTCGCTCTCGATATTTCGACCATACTTTGCTTCGTAGTAGCTTAAGGGGACATACATAGTAGCAAGAATGTAAATCATGACCTCTTACAATGAATATTCTATTACATGAACTAGGGGGCATACCCCCGATAACAAAAGCTACAAATTCTCAAGCCCACAAATTTCCTTGTGTTATCCTTTAAATGCTGATTTGAGAATACAGATTAGAATCCGAAACAAATCTTTAGGCCCCCGTCCCATCAAAAGCTCCTTAGTATCTAAGAGTTGTACCTGGTCCACGGGTCCTCGAATAGCCAAAGGTTTCATACTGCAACAGAAATATTGGGGTATAAGCTACACTAGCTTAGTGAGTGAAAACTTTCGAATCACAATTAATACAACACATTCAAACAAGTAATTAATCAACCAAGTGGAATGCAACAACGAATGAGTTCAGCAAACATATGACTAGCCGGAAATCATATGTGGATGGACTTGCGCCCTCCATCCCGGGTTAGCAGATTAACGAATCCTACGGTATGACGCCGTTTAAGCTCACGGTCAACCGAACAATAATTCGTTTTATGGATCACGATCAACCAACAAGTATTCGTTTTATGGATCACGATTAACCAACAAGTATTCATTTTATGGATCACGAAAAACCAACCAATGCTAATGCTCCATCCCCATCGTGATATGAATGAATCCAATTACAATTGAGTCAAATATACATTAATTCAATTCTTTTAGGTGGCCAACCATTATTCGTAGACATTCAATATAAAATACTAGCTAATCAATCAATAGCTTAACACACGGTTTCGATATTTCTTAAGTTTCATTTCACACATCAACAGCAGACAAATATATAATTCCCATACAACCCCATCATACATAATCATCCTTTTTATCTTTACCAAGCAACTAGTGCGGCTATCATTACAATCACAAGCAATAATTGAAATCGGAAGAGGAACTCACTCGGCCATGGTACGCCGGTCTCTTAATAACGGTGGTCAGGTGATACGGTATCGTCGTGCTCGAGATCACCTACCAAATAAGAATAGCCTAATAATCTCGTCCTAAACTAATTCCATCTATGTATCTAAACTAGATGAATTCGGAATTCTCGCTATTTGCGGAAGCCCGACTTAAAACGGCCATAACTTGGTCATTTTAACTCAGAATTTCGCAAATTTTATATCGATCTCTATCTACTTCGAAATATCTATCTATTTCTAATATTATTTTCTAGTTTTGAAAACATTAAAGTCACGGAACAGTGGGATCAGTTCTGTTCTGTCACTTTTTCAATTCCGAAATATCGTTTCGCATTTGACAAAATGTTCCTAGTTGATGATTCATGTATAGATGGTAAATGAGTGAATTCCTAATATGAACGTCATGAAATGAGCTCAATATATGCATGGTTTTGACGATTATTGATGATGAGCTCTTATGAACCTCTATTTAGTAAGAATTCTATGATAATCATCTATGAAAAGCTATTCTTCCCAATTTTACATCTCCTAATGTTTCTATGATTCTATCCTAGAATTTACGTGTTATCTAAATAAAGATGAGTTCCCAACATCCATATTAATCATGACCTTCATTTATGCATAAAAATCCACATTTTTCATTGAGTAAATATGTTTTTGAACAAGCTACTTGTAGAAATCCGAATTTTGTAAATTCCATTTCCTTGCACTTCCTTTATGGGAAAACTTGTTTAATGCATAAAAATTGAAGTTTTATTATATCTATTGTCTAGAGACTTCATTTAAATCATAAAACATGCCATCTAAGCTTAGATACTAAGTGTTTATATGGGCATCACCGAAAATTACGAATTTGACTACACATCCATAATTCAATATTTTTCATTCTAACTTTACTCCTTGTTTTTACATTTTTATCATGCCTAAACTCATCTAAGCTTATGAAAATCATTCCTTCAATATACCTATTACACATACCCTTCATTTTTCTTGTGAATCATGAGTTTAAAAATGATTTTGGTGGTTTTTAAAATAGGGTTCCAAATCCATCCGAATTTCTACAAACCATTTCTTACAAAGTCTTTTATTTTTCAATGTTCTTGCTTCCTATATATATGAAATCTACTATCTAACATCCCTATACATATACAAGACCACATTTTTATGATCATCAATGCATGGAAATCAAAATAAACCTATGATCATGCATGTACATGAAGATGTGAATGTCTAAGCTTTAGATCTACTAAATATAATGCATGGATCATAGATCTTATATGAACAACAATATATATACAAGATCTCTACTTTACATGCATGAACTAGAAGATATCTTAACATAAACTCATCTAAACACTAGATCCATGTCTTGTGATGGCTTGATATTCTTGTTCATGTGTTTTCATGTCCCTAGCATGAGCTCATTGGGACTAAATGAGAAAACACACAAGATATAGCTTTGCCATTACAAGATTAGGAAGGATCAAAGCTTAAACTAACATACCAATGGAGATTAAAGGAGGAAATGAAGGAGACTTGAGTTGAAAATGTGAGGGAAGGAGGAGGGGAGGCTCACGGCACTTCAAGGGGAAGAAGAGAGAGTTTTTCCTCTTTTGTAAAAATTGAAACAAGTAAAAATGAAGAGAGAGAGAGAAAAATATATTTATATATGAATGAATTAGGGTTTGGTTGATAAAAGTAACAAAAATAAAACAAATGAGAGGGAAATATGGGGAGGGGCACCGGCCATATGGGGGGGGGGGGGGGGGTGTTGTGTGTGTTGAAATTTGAAAATTTGTATTTGTGTAATAAAATGTAATATTTGTATTAATTAGGAAACAAAATTTCTTGGAAAAGAAAATTGTAATGAGTAGTTGTAAGGATGTAAGAATAGGGTATGGGTAGTGTGTATTGTAGGTTGTACTTGTGAATAGTAGACAAGACATCTATTTTACCGATTGTAACGAAAACACGGGAAAAGCTATAATTGTAATTTTTATAGCTCGAAAAATTATAAGGTTGATATTTTTGGAATCCTTATAAAATTATGGTTCTAATGAATATTCCGGAACATTTTTCTGAATCCGTGGTCCGGGGCACGCTTTTCCGTAATGGAGCTCGAAGGCTCGGAATTGAAAATTCCCGAATTTGGAACTTTCAAAGGTTTAAAATATGCCTTAGAACAATAATTCATGTTCATTTTCTTTATAAAACTTCTTTTATTATGAAATTGAGGGGAAAGCCGGATCTAGGGTTTCTAGACTCCTCTCGCTAAGCTAGAATCGGACCGATATAGGGTTTCGTTCTCCGGTTTCCAAAGTTCGCCCGATCACTATCCGATCACTAGGAGAACTAGGGTATATCTTATAATAATAATAATAATAATAATAATAATATAATAATAATAATAATAATAATAATAATTTAGGTAACTAATAATATTAAATCGTACTGGAAGACTCATTAATTACCGGTAGTAACGAAATACGAATAGATTTGTAAAATCAGATAATTCTAGCTATTTGAAAATTTGTAAAACTAATGTCTTAGAGATCCTTTAGGAATATGAGTCTAACGGCATGAATATCATATTCTTAACATTTCGAATCCCAGAGCACGCTTTTCGAAACTGGCACCTGATTAGACTGGAATAGGTCGGAATTTCATTGATCTCATCTTTCCAGAGTATCCTAGACCTAATACGACCTGGTTACACTTTTTCCTCTTGTTCCAACTCCTGGGTTTAGGAATACGAGATTGCCGGGTCTAGGTATGGAGTTTCTTGGGAGTTTTGGGGACTCAGGTTCCCTGGTTGACCTTCCGGGTTACCCCATTGCCAAAATAAAAACTAATATTTCATACTTATATGACTTATCTGATTAGTGAGATTTATTTTAAGGGCGATTTTCATAAGTATTTAATATCTCTCAACGTCCTCATAATTCTTTGGATTGAGTTTTATTCCCGAAGGTTAATCACTATTTACTTCTTAGCAATTTGCTTTAGGGTTCTACTTCACCCGCATTTATAAGTTAGAGTTAAATAGGAAATTTGTCGTACATAAAGGTTTTAAAATGGAAGTATATTTGAGTTGCTATTTTATTTCTGAGATTTCTTATTTTTCTCACAATTCAGAAATTTTCGGATTCGTTCGGAGTTTGAGACTTATCAAAGTTCTGTTTTAAATTCGGAGTGACTTTTAGGGTTTTATTTTCAAAGTTCCTCTTTAGAACTATTTACTGAAATTTTCCAGGGCTTACAATGCGACTCACTTTGTGGTATGCATGAATCCATTTTATTTATAATATCATAACATTATTATTAACAAGTTCATGGTGATCAAGCATCTCATACAAAGCAAATGTATATTCTAAAACACCCATCTTAAATCAATTTCGGCCTCGGTATTCTCAGAGTTCTTTCAAAGAATTATTTACATACATATCTATTTATCTTTTCCTAACTTCTAGTGCAACTAAATTACAAGCACAACAAGTATAGCATTTAAAGGAAATAAACTCACGATGCCATGCGACTATTCCTTTACGTGGATGAGTCGTTCACACACTCTCTACTCAATCGAAATAATCTTCGGGATATAGGTATCCTTCTTCGGAGTGACCTAGCCAAAGAAAATACCCATAAAGTATTTCTTGATGATTTTCTTGAATTTTGACAAAACAATGTCAAAAGAACGTTAAAGTTCGTATAAAGGAATGCTCCAACTTAAAATGGTCATAACTTGGTCATTTTAACTCAGAATCGTACATATAATATATCGATTTCTACCTACTCGAAAAGATCTACCCATTTCCAAAATTATTTTTAACAAACAAGGTCATATAGGCTTTGAAACAGTGGCGACAAAATTCACCATGGATTTTCCAACACAAAACAACTTTGGTTAAAGAAATCAAAATTTGTTTGATAAATACTTAGTTATTTATATAGTTGAAAAATTCTCCTTTTATGGTTACTTAGCTCATATTTATTCATGCTCAAGTGTTTGTTGTCCATTCATGTTGGTCAAATAAAATCATGTTGGTTTTGGAGTTTTTAGAAAAATATGGTTTACAAAAATTCATTTTTGTTGGTCTCTTAAAACGAATATTTTGTTTTTTTTTTGTTTTACAAAAAATGTTTTATGTTGGCTTATATATATATCCAAGCAACTTTTTGAAAGTAAAATTTTTCTTCCTTCTAAGTTTTCTATACTAATACTATTTTGGAGTTTTTAGAAAATACACTATTCTTCCTATTTATTTTTCTTGTACAAATTCTTTTGTCTATTTTGTTGCAAAAATCTTTTATTTAAAAATTCCTCATTCTTTCCTCATATTATGTTTTTCATAGAAATTATCCTTGCATAAAAATTTATTTTCTTTATAAAAACAAAGTGGAACAATATGTGATTTAAGAAACTTTTTATAGTAAAAGTAGTTTCTAATATCTTAGTGGTTTCTTCTTGTTCTCGAAAAGAGATAACTTTATTTTTGTTTTTAAGCCATAGATTTTCTACTTTACATAAACTTATTTCTAAGTGTCAAAATCTCCCTTTTGTCAATTATTTTTAGAACTTGAAACTTTGGACAACAACTTAAATGAACATGAATTATGAGAAAAATAATAGCAATCAAAATAACATAAATAATAAAGTCAAGTATTAGAGTCTTAACTTTTTCAAGGCTCCCGGGACTAAGAAGTAGACTAGTCCCAAAATAAAAAATAAAAATGAAAGAAAGAAAATTTGTTTTGACTTGATAAGGACAAGTCTAAGACTAGAGACTAGTCTTAATTTAACAAGGAATAAATTGCGACGGAATAAATAAATTACAATGGAATATTAAATAAATTGTATTTGCATAAAAATAAATAAATTGCAAGTGAGCTTATATGCTCTTAAAGAATATGTATATATATATATAATAATACTTAGATATAGTAACAATAATAGGAACAAAATAATAACATAAACATAATAGATTTTCATGAACAAGAACAACACATGAACATAATGTAGCTTCCATAGCATTTAGTCTTTGGAAACTCACACTATGGTCATGTAAAGTTACATGACATGAGAAGAAAGAAAATAATAGAAGATGGTTACCTAATGAAGATTTTGGTAGTAGTATGTGGTTATGGGTTTTTGTTGTAGGTAGAAGTTGTTTTGGAATTATTTTGAGAGAGTTTTGGGATGGTAGTTGGAGAGAGTTTTGAGAGGAGAATTTGATAGAGTTTTAGTAAGAAATTTATGGGTAGTAACTGTGTGAAAGAAGTAAAAGAGGAGGGGGGTATTTATAGAAAAATGTGGAGTGATTTTTTGTGATAAAAATAAAAGAAAAATAAAACAAATTGAGGGGGTACATGGGGAGGGGCCTCTGGCCATAGAGAGATATATGAAAGGGAGTGATTTTATTTTTTGATTTTTGTTAAATAAAAGATGTAATATGTAAGGTAGATGTGAAATAAAGTTATGAGAAAGGTAAAAAGTAAGAATTATAGGTTATGGAGCGTGTAAGAGTTGGTGTAAGAAAAAGCAGAGATAAAAGAATAGTGTAGAATAGTAATGAATAGTGTAATGTAAAGTAGATATGACTAATAAAGTACCGGTAGTAAGAAAATACGAGTATAAATGCGATATCTGTTATTTTTACTTACCAAAAGATTCCAAAATTGATATTTTTGAAAACCTTGTATTTTTATGAGTCTAAAGGTGTATTCGGAATATTTTTACTATTCCAGGGTTCCAGACACGTTTTTCAAGAATCATGTCCGATCGGGTTCGAAATGAGTTGCGGTTTCACTAATATGATCTTTTTATGTTGCCTTAGATAATTCTGCACTATTCTACATTCTAAACTCCTACTTATTCTCATCGAGTTTCTTATTCGGGAGTGCTGGACTTTGAGCTATTATGTCTAACTGGGGTTTTGTTGACCTTTAGAGCTCCGATTGACTTCCGGTTATGGTTTTAGGCTTAAACTAATTCAAAAAATTTGGGGGTTTACAGTGATAAATTTTATTCCATTTCTATGTGGATTGTAGCACGTTTAATGAAGCTAGTGGTCTCGCTCTATTGTTTGGGGTTTATAACCATCCTTTGGGTGTAATGTTAGCTATGAATGATGAACTAAGGAATCATGATGTTTGCTGTTTTGGATGAACTTGAACAATGATGGTGTAGACTGATCTCCTAACTTAAGATATCAAGTACTTTATGATGGTTACTAAAAGATAGTGTGTTTGTTTAAAATTGGTGATAACTTGTTTTAAATATACTACATGGTATTAAGAACTTGTGTAACTCTTATCTTACATTGATCTACCCACAATAAGGATTCTATCTTATAAGACTTTTCATTCACAAAAAAGTGAAAATATTTCTTATAGGGATCCTATTTGAAATTAATTACTTAAATAAGTCAAAATAAAATTAATTACCAAAATTCAGTATATCAAAATAGCTTTTATTAAACGAGATATAGATATAGTTATTACTATCTCACGATTTATTATCACGATTTTCGTTTATGTTGAATTTCCAAAGAGAAACACAACTATGCTATGCAAAATGAAAAAGTAATGCATAGATCCACCGTCTTACTAGTTACATCACTATGCAAAACAAAAAAAAAAAAAAAGGCACACTTCTCGTATTCTTAAACATACATGGAGGAAATGTAAAAAAAAAAAAAGGTAACATGGGTCCCACAACCACAAAATTAAAAAGATAGCAATATGGTGAAGTTTTGGAGCTCGTAAATATATCACAAGAATGATTTGCCATATCCTTAAGCAAAAAACATATAGCTTATATAAAACATGATACAAGTATGATGCTAAAACATGATATTGCAATTTATATCCATGATATGTATTTAAATATTTATATCTTGTGTTATAGATGCGATTTTACAACAATATTGTAGTAATAAATTTCAACTTATTTGAATATTGGTTTTATTTTTTAGCAACGAAAAACATTTGTTAGACCCGTGAAAGGTAAAAAGTTGTGTGCTTATCTTTTAGGATTGAGGCATCGTCAAGAAATGACAAGATATATAATGTTTAGATCCATTGTACTATGGTATATCTTTTGTTATGAGAGGTTATTATACCCTGATAATATTAAGATACCAAGCAACTATATTTTGAGATACTTAATATTCATTACTTTTATTATAAAAATTAAGCATTACACTTTCAGTTGTTTTCATTTTAACCTAATATTAGACACTTTATCATGTTGGACAAGCTTAGAGCTCTTAAGAAAGTGTTCCTACTCCTAGATGACATACGTGATTTGCCATGCCTAAGGCATGTTGTCGACTATGACATCATGTTGAGATTTAATCAAATTTGAATCCCTAATGTTATAGTTAATAGGATCAACATATATGAAAATTAGGAAACTGAATTTATGGAAGCGTATCTTGTTCCGTTGAATCACAACAATTCCAAAAATGGGTGGATGATCTTTTAGCTGTTGTGAGCATAATCTTCTATCTATGAGTGATGAGGAAACTTTATAGAATGAAAGAGTGAGAGGAAATGATAAAGTGTATGTTTGCATATCTTACATTATCTTCATATAGTGCATATGCAACTAGGGACTATAACCTAAGCATGAAACTTATAGGCTAAGCTATTGAAAAGAGTCTATCTATTTCAATAGTAGCCCCAAGATATCTCTCTCTCTCTCTCTCTCTCTATATATATATATAATTATAACCCCACACTAATATAAGATGACAAAACACATTATAATATATTAATTGATCACCAATACAAGTGCCAGATAATTTAATTTATTTATAATAAATATGCAACAACTTTTTATGCAATTGCATGTGTGTCCACATGTTCATATGCATTAAACCCATAAATACACACAAATTAAGTATAAATTCTAATAATCTCCCACTTGAACTATACATTCATGTACTCAAATGCATCTCCTTATGTTGTATAAATATACAACTCATTAAATAGCTAGCTATCGAATAATCGTCATATTCAACAATCCTGTCTATTGGTGTCTTTAATACATAGATCAAAGAGGCTTTTGCCAAAACTAATCCTCAACTAAACCCACAATGGTCACATATATCAAATCAATAAATGAGCTGGATTAAGTGTGGATGTATAGCATGGCGGTTACATGCCAACTGTGATCAGTGCATGTCTACTTCTAACTGATCATTCCAAAATGAGATCATTAACCAAATACAAATTTAGAGTGAAAAATAGAATATTATATAACTTAATAAATCAAATAAAAATGTCATGACATAATAAGATAGCTCAAATGAGCAAACAATATAAACTTCCACTAAACTTAGGCATCATCTAACAAAATGACATTCACGTGAGCAGTATGCTCAATAAAAACTTTTAGTGTCAATGCATTGGTCAATATATTTGCTATTATAGAGTTCATATCTATATGCTCCTTATTAACTAAACCACTTTGAACCCTTCTTTTTACAACAAGAAACTTAATGCCAATGTGCTTTAACATTTACTAACTCCTGTTATTATTGAATAGAGGACTGCTACCCTACTATCAAAAAATAGTTTTGGTGGTCTCTCAATCTCATCAACCACATGCAATCCTAGAATAAAATTATGAAGCCAGCCTGATTAGTTTACTCATAACAAGCTATAAATTTTGCTTCCATAATAGAAGAAGCAATAGCTGATTGCTTAGCACTTTCCACACAATAGCTCTTCCTATTAGTAAAATAATAAACCCAATATGGACTTTCTACTGTCATGACGTCTAGTAAAGTGAAAATCTGAATACCTAGTCACCTCAACTTTATTCAACTTTCTATATGTGATCATGTGACCCAGTGATCCTTTGTCTTTTGAAGATCCTTCCTTACCCTTTTGGCTGTGGCCCAATGGTCCTTACCAAAAATGTTATAGTATCTTATAACATCCCACAAATGAATGTAAGATCTAAACGAGGACAAAATTGCAAGTAAATCAAACTTCCTATTGCTTATGCATAGGGAATTTTCTTCATTGCTTTGGACTCAAAATCATGCTTAGGGCATTGATCTAAACTAAATTTATCACCCTTACTCACAAGGGTATCATGTGGTTTACAATTTTGCATGCAAAAATTTTGTGAGACTCTATCAATATAGGCCTTTTCTGATAATTCCAAGATTTCACAAGAACAATCTCAGTGAATTTGGATTCCTAATGCAAAAGAAGCCTTGCATGATCCTTCATTTTAAAGTTTTCTGAAAGAAAACATTTAGTCTCTAGAAACAAACCTACATCACTACAAGCAAGCAAAATGTCATCTACATACAAAGTTAAGAAAATAAATTTACTCCCATAGAACTTATGGTATACACAATCTTCAACTATATTTATCTTAAAACCGTCATGCCCCAAAGGGTACCCTAAATGTAACAGTCCGTCGCATGTTAAACGAGACTTAAGAATCACTACCATAGTCATTCAGAAGTCTTGTGTTAGTATGCAAGGCATTCTCTTACAACGATAGAATACATAAACAATTGGAGACAGACAGTTCAATTTGATAGGATAAGCATAAAAATATAAACCACAGATATTTCAGGATCGATTACAAAACATTAAGGGGCATTCCCTTGCTACATATAAGTCTAGGTATTATCCTTTTTTTTTTTTTGTAACAGTTGATCTTTCTAGGTTCACTACTGAAAACTATACAACCAATCATAAACTTCTAAGGAGATACTTCTAGTCTCTCATTACCTGATTTGGCCAGCTCCAGGGATACAGCCATAAGAACGGGAACTGCATTAGAAAGAAACTGTGGAGGTGTAAGCTATGCTAGCTTAGTGAGTTTCACTTCCAAAATTAAATGCTCAACAAGTAATATATATCAGGCAAGTCATATTAACAACTATGAAATGCACAAACACGTGAGCATACAATACATAAGATTATCCAAAAATCTTATGTTGAATGGATTTACGCTCTCCATTCAAGGTTAGGTGTTTCAGGCCCATATGACCATAGATTTCAATTTTTCTCATTTATATTGTGGTTGATACAGGTGCCCACCCACATATATTTTTAATTCTGGCCCGTATGCCAACATTCGAGTTTACAGGGCCCTCGTTGCTCAGTTATTATGCCTTCTTCCCACAAAGGTATAATAACCTATGCAATGTGACTCACATATGGTATGCATGGTCAATTTGATTATACGATCATGGCATATTAATTAACAATTTATGGTGATCATAGATATTGCAGACACGTCAATTCTATATTAAATCATACAAATATTTACAACAAGCTCATTTCGATGTTCTTAACATCAATTCACACCCAAGTAGAACTCATCTACACATAGTCAAATTTTTATCTTGTCCTAATTTAATGCCACTAACACTACAAGCACAATCACAAGCATAAAATTTAAAGATAGTGAATTCACTCGGCCATGGTCTCCGGTCTCTAACGGTAGCGATCTAGAAACACGAAATTTCCCCTGATTCCAAAATCACCTAAATGAAAGAAATACCTCTATGAGTATTTCATACCATAACTAATTCCAAACTTTTCAATTAAAATTCTTTAGATTCGTAATTTCCGTGGTAATTGGAAATTCCAACTTAAAACGGCCATAACTTGGTCATTTTAACTCGGAATTTCGCAAATAAGCTATGGATCTCTATCTACGTCGAAAGATCTATCTATTTATGATGTTATTACTAAATTTTGAAAATGTTTAGGTCTCGAAATGTTCGGATCACATCTGATCAGTAGTTGGAATTTGAAATTCCGAAATTGTTTTGTGAAGTTTGCATTATTTCTAACAAGTAGATTATATGTACGAGCAATATCTACAAGTTATGATCATGAATGTCATGATATGAGCTATCTACATGTAATTCCTTAATGCTTTTTTGATTAAAGAGAATTTCGCGAAAAACTTCCTTTTTGCAATAATGCCATGAATACTTGTTTGGGAAAACTAGCTTTACTCCTTTGAAAATCATGCATATTTTTACTATGATGAAGCCTTGATAACTTATATACCTAATACCTTCATTGTCTTAATAAATTTCCTCATTTAAAGGTTAGAAAATAGATGTTTTAAAGTGAGTTTTGCCTAGTGACCAATTTTGCACAATTTTTGGAAAGGAAAATATTGTTTGATCTTAGTTGGAAAACTTTTCCTTTGTTTAGGTTTCTACTTTGATAAAACCCATTTACTTTCATAAAAATCAAGTCTTTATTATATCTATTCCCTAAGACTTCTATTTTTTCATTAAAATACTCATTTTGACATTTGGAGATAGGTGTTTAAATAGAGATTATTTTTAAATCCGAATTTTGGGAAATTGTTTTTGGGATGGTTTCTTGTGAAAAACTCATTTAATCTTTCTAAACTTAAGTCCTAATCAAATCTACTCCCTAAAGCTTTCATTTCTTTAATAAAACTCTGTTTTGGGGTTGGAAAATAGGTGTTTTCTTGGCATTTCATCCTAGTTATGAATTTCTACATTTTTGTTGGAGTTGAATCATAGATCTAACTTAACTTTTGTAACCATTTTCTTGTTTTGAAAATTTCTCTTAGTAAAACCATAATCAACTTATAAAAATCACTACTTTATGATACCTATTACCTAAGCCCTTCATTTTACATGTAAAACTTTCATTTTGAAGTTGGAAAATATGTTTTCTATATGGGTCTTTCTCAAGATCCGAATTTTAAAATTTACTTTTTGATAGAAACAAAATGGATCTTGAGTTTTGTTCAATACTTTCCTTAAGAATATCATGTAGTAAGTCTTTCATGCATGAAAAATAAGTAACTATGTCATTTCAACTACTCTAAACAAATATATCTACTATACTAGTCATATTATGAATATAAATGCATCATGAATTATAAAGGGGTATATATAGAAAAATAGATTAGGTTTACTTTAATTAAACAAAAGAAAAATAAAACAAATTGGAGAGAGAGGGAATAGGGGGAGGGGTGCCAGTTCTAGTGAGAATGGGAGGGAGAGAGTGTTTTGATTTCGTTTTATGTAATAAGATTCAAACTTAATAAGTAGTTTGAGTACAAATTATATTGGAAAGGTAAATTTGTAAGGAAATGATGTAAAATTTTAAGAATAGGTTGTAAGGATGTAAGAATAGGGTATGAGTGGTTGTGCTTGATGAATAGTGTAAAAGAAAGCAAAAAGTTGATTGGACATTTAAATTACCGGTAGTAATAAAAATACGATAAAATGTTATAATTATAACTTTTATAACTCAAAAAATTATATAACCGATATATTTAGAAATATTATGAAATTACGAATCTATCGGTACTAATATCATATAATTAATATCCCGAGCTCCGTGACACGCTTTTCAAGATTTATATCCAGTCGGGCTTGAAATTGGTCGAAAGTTCACTAATCGGATATTGTTTAGCATTCTAATATTAATACGAGCTAATCTACACTTCCCACTCATATTTCGACTTCTTGGTTTGTGGACACATGTTTACCGGATCTAAACTGTTCAGGTTTTCTAAGATTTTGTTGACTTAGGGTTTCCGGTTGACTTTTCGATTTAAGGTTTTACTTTGGAGTTAACTCTTTTCTAATCTCCTGGGGTTTCAGTCTTGGTATTGCCGAGCATAGGGTTTCCAGGTCCAATTGGTCCAGGGGTATTCTTTTAGGGTTTCGGTTCCTGGTTTTAAGTTTTCTAAAATCAAGCTCAGGTTTGCTAAGAAAACGAGGGTTTACAAAAACCAAATAATAACACAACTTGAAGAAATCTTTGGTACCATTGATAAGAAGCCTATTTGAGCTTATAGATGGATTTCCTCAGTTTGCAAACTATTTGCTTAAAGTCATTGTCATTGCTATTGAGACTCTCAGGTTGCACCACATAAATCGTTTCATCGAGGTTTCCATTAAGAAATGCTATCTTATACTCCATCTGAGGAAGCCCTGGATCAAAATAAACTATAAGTGCCAAAATTGTCCTTGAAGAGTCTTTCAAAAAAACTGAAGAGAAAGTCTCTTTGCAATCGATGCCCTCACATTAAGTATAACCCTTAGTGACAAGACGCGCTTTATATCTTTCCACATTGCCTCGTGGGTCCATTTTGGTTTTGAAAACCCATTTACACTTGATGGACGTCTCACCATCTAGCGATGGACAAGATCCAAATATCATTGTCCTTCATGGATTTTAACTCATTTTTTACATCAATCTATTTTTGAGCATTTGAAATTTTAATGGCTTCATTGAAAGTGACTATGTCATTTTGCAATGAGTTAATGATATCTTGATGTTCATTGAGAAATACAATGTAATCAATCCGAAGTTACACTTCTTTGCTCTCTAGTTGACCTCCTTAAAGGCACTGGTTCTTGAGGTTGTCGAACAGTTAGGGGAATAGGAACATTGATATTAGAATGTTCTTAGACCTTACCAAGAGTACACTCCTAATTTGGTGTTAGAACAACCAAAGGAAGGGAATTATGTCATTGTTTAGTGATATGCTTTTGACTTGGAGCCTAAACAATGGGCAATTTAGTATGTTCCTCTTCAAAGAAAAAGTTCTTGATCTTGTTTTTCCCTTCAACCTCAACATCCTCAAAGAATTGCACATTTCTCGTCTCAAAGATTGATTTGTTTAGAGGATCGTAAAATTTATAACCTCATGATCTCTTGGTGTAACCAATAAATTGATAACTAATGGTTTTTGAGTCCAATTTCTTTTCATTTGGCCTATAAGGCCTAGCTTCAGCTAGACATCCCCAAATCCATAGGTGCTTAAGGACAAGTTTCTTACTCGTCCATTACTTATATGGGGTTTTAGTTGTCGTTTTAATTGGTACTCTATTGAAAATAAATATTGCAATCTTTAATACTTAGCCCCATAATGAGTCTAACAATTTTGTAAGATGAATCATACTTTTTATCATATCTTTAAGGGTATTTCACCTCTTAGCTAACCCATTCATGCTAAGCGAAGCACACATGGTATACTGAGGAACATTATCACATTCTTCTAGGAATTTCGCAAATGGACCTAAACATTGCTTATCGGAGTCGTCATTTCTACTGTAATATTCAGCTCTTTAGTCAAATCTAATGGATTTAATCATTTTTCCTAGTTGATATTCAACTTCAGCTTTAAATGTTTTGAACATGTCCAACGTTTGTGACCTCCCATAAATTAAGGGTAAATTATACCAGAATGTGACAACATTTGGGTTTAAGTTCATTTTAGTTCATAATATTTTGAAAAATTCAAAAGAGGTTACAACATTTGGAAAAGTATCTTCTGAGATTTAGTTAAGTATCTCTTTTATTGATATATATCAATCAGGCCTTAAAAGAAGAGTTTCTTGAGTTTTAATTTTGTTGACATGTGCTAATGGTGACCTCAACCGACTCACTTCTCTAAACATAGTGATCTAAAATAAACTTACCTTCAAAAGATGTGACCTAAAATGAACCTACTCACTAAAAGTTGTGACCTCTTTTAAACTTTTTAAAACATTGTGATTTGAAATGAACTTATCCCCAAACATTATGACCTTTTGGTGTAATTTACCCTATGAATTAAGTATATATAGTCATAACGAGAGTAATCAACTATGGACGTAATGAACTACTGTTGACGATTCTATGAAACTGTAGGAAATTTGTAAGCCGCGGAAAATTTAAGTAAATAATTTCAAGATGAACTTCGAAAATAAACCCTAAAAATCACTCCAAATTAAAACCGAATTTCAACTAGTCCAAAAACACGAACGAATTCAAAAACTTCTTAATCTTGAGAAAATAAAAATCTTTAAAAATAAAATAAGAACGCAGTGGTCTTCAAATTCAAAACCACGATGTACGAAAAATTCCATATTTAACTTCAACTTATAAAATCGGGTAATTTAAAACCCAAACACAAATTATTAGAAAGTAAATAATGATTAACTTTCGGAAATAAAACTCAATTCAAGAATTCTGAAAACGTTAAAAGATATTAAATACTTACAAAAATCAAATTTAAATAAACTTCTCAAAGTGAATACGTTGTATAATATAAAAATCAGTTTCCAAATTGGCAAGGATCTAAACCGGAAAAATCACCTGCAAAACCCTAACCGAATACAATAGCTTGAGTCCGGCAATCTAGCGCCCTTAACCCTAGAGGCCGAGATGTAGTTTAAATATGTAGAATAACTTATAGTAATATAAGTTTTCTTAAAAGTATCAGATTGGTAAATTTTTGACTTATTTCGAACCCTTCGGATACAGACTTCGAAAAGCGTGTCCCGGGGTCGAGATATCAAACATATACCAATAGTACCGTTAGACTCGTAATTTCATAAGATTTCCAAATATATCAGTTATGAAATTTTTCGGGTTATAAAAATTACAGTTATAACCTTTTTATCGTATTTCCATTATTACCGATAATTGATTAATCTTGTCACTATTCATTTTTATTTCATTACAAATTTTATTATTCTTATAAAGCCTTATATTTTTAGATAAATATTTTATATGTGATAGAAAATTTTGTTTTTCTAAAATTTAGTTCGTTTCGGGTCTTTACGGGATCAGATTCTGTTTAAGACCCGATACTAAAAATAAAATAAATTAATTTAATAATTGAAAAATATTTTAAAAATATTTTTATTTTCATAAAATAACTTTTTAGAATTTTTCGGGTTATAAAAATATATTTATAGCCCATATTCGCGTATTTTGATCATACCGGTAACATAATTGTTAAAATACTAAAATAATTCAAATAATTATTTAATTTTAATTATGAAAAATCTGCTACAAATATTTGGAATAAATTTTCAATTTTATTTTATTTTGTTTTATTTTATTAAAAAGTACCTTTACAACCCATACCTTCAAGTACACTTTACACATATTACTTCCTTTTCACTTCAATCTTTTTACACTTTATTATATCACTTCATGGCAGATTTTTCTTTCTTTTGGCTGCCATTGTCCTTTGATTTACTCCATTCTTGACTAAATTAATTGTATTCTACTCCTTCTTAAAGAAGCTACACACACCATTTATTACACAATTCAATTTTTTGTCAAAAATTCAAACAAGCCCTCTCTCTTCTCTCTCTCTTTCACGTGGAAACACCCCCAAAATTCTGCACTTGTTTTATTTTTTTTTCTTTTTCATTTAATACCTTCCTCTCTCTCCACTTAATGCCTTTCATTTATTCCTTTTCATTCATTTGAAACCCTATCTCTTTTACTCCCCTTTTCCTCTCTTTTTCCTCTCTTTCTTTCTTCTTTCTCTCTTGTTCTTACAAAAACCTTGCTACCCCTATTTTTTTTGGAGCTCCCACACATATTTCTTGAAGATTTCTTAAGTAAACCTTCTTTTTAAGCTTCCATAGGTGATATGGGTAAAGTATAATGAGAGTTTTATGCATCAAATGACATTTCATTAGCTTAAAAAGCTACGGATGATGATGCCAAAAATGAAACACTCATCTTCTCCATTATTATTATTATCTTGTATTGTTATTATTTCCTTGTTTAAAGTTGTTTTTATTTTGTAGATCTAACTTTTTGTAGCTTTGATTTTCGTTTATGCCATGGATCTTATTATTTAAGTTGTTATCTTTGTTATTTCTTATGATTTATATATAGATCTATCATCCACATGTCTATCTTAGTGATTCATGCATTTAAAACTAGTTTAGAAGACTAGATCTAGTGTTTTGAGTTCATAAATGCATTAGATCTTTGTTTATGTTCATGAACACTTGCTATGGCATGATGATGGTAGGAAAATTAGGAAACTCAAGATCTATTTTATTTTCAACAAAAACAACTTTGAAAATTCGGATGAAAATAGAACCATATTAGAAAAGTGGTTTTTCAACTTCAAAATGTGTATTTTTCATTTAAAATGAAGGGCTTAGGATATAGATACCATAAATGAAAGATTTTGATAAGTAAAGTTTAGATCCATGATGTTTATAGCTTAATACCATGCATTTGTTTTATGTTTATGTTCATATTAAGTATAGATCTTAGTTATGAACACCAACAAAATTGTGAAATTCGTATTTTAGCAAGACCCTCATTAAAAACCCACTTTCCAAGTGTCAAAAAGTGATTTTTACTTAAGAAAATGAAGGCTTAATATATGTATATCATCAAGACTTCTTTTTACAAGAATCAAAAGTGATTTCCAAAAGTTATTTTCAAAATAAAAATTCTATTTTCGGATTTTGGCCAAGGCCTATTTTAAAAACATGTTTTCCAACTCAAAAATGAAGTTTTTATTTAAGAAATGAAAGGCTATTAGGATAGGATATGTAAGGAATGGATTTTCATGAGCTTAGATAGATTTTATCAAAAGATATAACCAAAAATGAATTTCGTAAATTCGGATCCCAACCAAGACCGATTTTTAGAACCCATGTATCAACTCCAAAACTCATGTTTTATGTGAAAAATGAAGTATATAGGTAATAGATATCATTAAGCAATGATTTTTACAAGTTAAAATGAGTTTAGGCATGAGTAAGGTGTTAAACAAGTAATGGAATTAAGATGGAAAATTTTGAGTTAGTGATCAAATTGTCAAATTCGTAATTTGAGATGATGCATGTGTAATCACTTAGTATATGAGCTCAAATTGCAAGTCTTATGTGTTAAATGAAATCCTTAGACAATAGATATAGTAAAGCTTCAAATTTTGATGCATTAAACAAGTTTTCTCATAAGAAATATGCAAGAAATGAAAATTTCTAAAATTCGGATTTTTGTGAAAAGCTTATTTAAAAACATATTTACAAAGTGTGAAATGGAAATTTTTATGAAGAAAAGAAGGTCATAAGTAATATAATAATGAAGACCCAATTTTGACAAAAATAATTATATTTTCTTAAGTAACAAATCCAAAACAAATGGAAATGATAAAAGTTAGAAAACTGATATTTTCATAAGTAAGTTGTATTGTGGCCTAGCAAAATAAAAAGTTATAAAATTTCTTTTTAGCAAAACCATCAAGATCATGCATACATTAAGCTCATCTCATGTCATTCATGTTAGGAAATCATTCATATTGCATGTATAGCTAATCTATATAATAGAAACATTACAAACATTTACAAAACTAATTTTCGGAAATTGAAATTGTTGCTTCCCTAATCTGATCCGAACATTTTGAAGCTTCAAAGTTTTCAAAACTTGAAAATAATATTAAAAATAGATAGATCTTTCAAAGTAGATAGAAATCGATATATAATTTGCGAGATTCCGAGTTAAAATGACCAAGTTATGGCCGTTTTAAGTTGGAATTCCTGCTTAGGACGAGAATTGCGAATTTGATAGTTCGTATAAAATTGTTTGGATTAGTTTGAGTTGAAATACTTATTAAAGTATTTCTTCCTTTTTAGGAAATCCCGAAATCGACGATTCCCTACCACCGGATTACTATTACTAGAAGACCGGTGATCCAATGGCCGAGTGAGTTTTCTCCTTGTTTTGTTACCTTGATTATGCTTGTAGTTAGTTTCAGAATAGAATTATAGGAACAAGATAAAAACCGATATGAACGGGGATGGGATATATAATGAGGCTGTGATGAATGTATGCCAAAGAATACTAAGCATATCGAAACCACGATTTGATTGGATAACTGCACTGTTCATATTATTTCTGTTATGTGTATGATATTGGCTGATCACTCTAAAGAACATATAAATATTTTGACCTAAGCAAAAATTAAATTGGTCATGCATCACATTGGACATATTGCATTTGGTAGCGTGCTACTCCTACGCAAGTCGATCGGTATGGTCTGAGGACTCGTTTGGATAATGAGACCCGGGATCAGAGCTCATTCATAGGAAACTAAGGCGCATCGGGGATGCATTCCATGTGTGAGCCTAGCCGAGGCGAGTGCTATAAGCTGAGGGCTTGGGGACTAGCAGCAGTCGTGTAGACTTCAATACCATCCCTAACCCAAGATACGGATGGCATAAATCCGTTCTGTATGTGGGTTCCGGATACCCATGCATAATTGCTTGCTCATGTGTTTGTTCATGCATAGCATATGGTTGATTATAACATTGCTTGTTATGGTACGGAATTGAGAGAATTCTCACTAAGCGAGTGTAGCTTATACCCCAATAGTGGTGTAAATGAACAGGTTATCTCAAGAATGCAAGGTGGAGACCGAATTGGTTGGAGCCGGGAATGACTTTGGGATTCCGACAAGGAATAAGAATGATTGAAGTTATTAGCCAGTTTTATGATTTGCCTTGTAATAGTTTTATGAAGTGGAATCTTTTGATGAATGTAATTGAAGTGTAATGATTTTTATTTGAAGTATAATGATTCGTATATGAAGTATAGCGATTTGTATCTGAAGTATAGTAAATTGTATTTCCTTTACATTGTTACTCAAGCTATATCAACGTAAAATGTATTACCCCGATGTGTCTCCTCCATGTGTTAGACGCCTTGTACATAGTATGGAAGCCTTAGCGTGACTGAGGTGGTCATTCTTAGGCTTTAATATTATGTACGGTAGACTGTCACGTTTAAGGTACCCTTCGGGGCGTGACAAAATTTCCCACATATGTTTGTATGTATTAGTTTTAAGATTTCCTTAGCTCTTTCGGCTCCCACTCTTTTCTTGTTTATTGTAATACCTTTTATACACTAAGCATATATTCGTTTACTATCTAAATAGTTAAGCATATTAAGTATTCTCTTAGTCACAAGCCTATCAATCCTCTCTTTAGAGATATGTCCTAATTGCTTGTGCCACAATACATAAGAATTATCATCGATTAATTTTCGTTTAGTACCTCTTGAGCTAACATGCAAGGTTTCATATGTTGAATTAAAAATTTCAAGCATATAGAGATTATCCATAAAAGATAAAATGCTGACACCTACAAGGTTAGAATTATGAAAGAGACGGCATTGCCTATTTTCAAACAAAAAAACATATCTTCTTCGTCTAAAATAGACACATAAACCAAATTTTGTCTAAAGGATGATACAAAAAATGTCTCTTTTAATTCTAAAACAAAACCAGACTCCAAGGACAATTTGAAAACACCAATAGCTTGAACTTCAACTCTACTGCCATTTCCCATGTAGATTCATCTTTCACCATCACTTGGTTGGTTGTAACTTTGGCAACCTTGTATAGATGTACTAATGTGAGTAGTGACTCTTGAATCTAACCACTAAGTATATCTAGGCATCAAAACTAAATTAACCTTTTAATAAACAAGAGTTAGAGGCATACGTTTCTATATGTGTTAAGCATGATATTTAGGGCAATTCTTCTTCACATGAGAGGGACCCTTATAGAAAAAGAACTTTATGTCCTTAGACTTTTTCTTTTTCTTACTTGAAGCATCTACCGCGGATTTTCCCTTTCTTTTCTTGGAACCTTTGGAGATAGAAGCAAAATTAGATATCGGTTTTCTTTTGCCTCTTCCTTTTCTCCTCCTGCATCAAATGAGATAAGCTCATTAATTGTTCATTTTTCCTTCTGACAATTATAGCTTACTTCAAAATGACTAAATTGAGGAGGTAAGGAAATTAAAGCAAAGGACACTATGACTTCATCAGGAAGCTTCAAATGTAGTGCATTTAGCTTTGATACTATATGAGACATCTCAAGAACATATTCCCTTATATATCTTGAGCCGCTATACTTAGCACAATTATTTCCGCCTTCTCACTTTTCACAAAGTGCTATTCTAACTACTTAAGGAACTTCATTACACTTGGCTCTTTTATCCCTAGTCCTAAGGAAAGTTTTTGGTATTGTACTCTTCATAATCATTAGACTAAGGCGGTTTAAGCAGTCCCAATGAGTGATGATGTTTTACCGATCGTATTAATTTCTAAAATTTGTAAACCCGATTAAATCTACGATCGAAGCTAGGCAAGCGCACCTATTTGATGTAGCATAGATTTTAGGGTATCGTCCTCAGGGATTTTGAAAAATCAAGTACTAGTATTACCGGTTTTCTACTATTTAGCCTAAATTTTGGAGAGAAATCTACAATTAACTACTAAGCAAAAGATTAAGCAAGCTCTAAAATCAACTAATGTTTGCTGTCAAAAATGAATTCAATCACAAGACATACTCTCCACCTTGATCCACCCTAACCTAAAGTTCTTATAATAAAAGATTGATTAATGAATCATTCATGCTTTGCACTACGGGATCTCAACAAGTAAATCAATTCCTCCCTCGAGTTAATCAATTCCTAACCCTAAATGAGATAGTAGAGACCTCTCCCTTACTAACATCGCATAGAATTGCATTAAAGATCATGATCCTTGAACAAGAATTAAATTCTTTATAGCAGAAAATCGTAATTTCCCTACTCTAGGTGAAATAAGCAATTCCTCTATTCATAAAGATCTATCTAATTGAATGAAACCTCTTTCAATCCAATAAGAATCAAACATGCAATTAATTTGTGCACAAATTAATCACAAGACTATTGAATCATATGAATAGATACAAAGGCATGAACATTCATCAATCAAAAGACAATTCAATTCGTATGGTTAGGGTTTCACAAGATGAAGAGTATGAGAATCTACTCCTCCATAAGATTCACAATAAGAACAAAAGATCTAAAGGAAATAGAAAGAATCATGATAGAAAGAATAAACCCTAATTGTTGTCTTGAGATCTTCAATGGATGCCCTAGCAAAGCTTCTCGTAATGTCCTTCGTAATTTCTGTTTTAGAGCCTAAGAAAATGATCTAAAAGTTATAAAACAAGAAAACAGAGCTCTATTTATACTTTTGGAAAAATCCAGTTCATCCTCAGGTGTCATCCTGGCCAGGATCGGGGCAGGGATGAAGGCAAAATAGTTGAAATTTGGCCTAAGAGCATTCTGTTTCCTTCCTCAGCTGTCAGCCCTGGGCGAGGATGAATAAAAGGCTGAAATCTTTTCTTCATGTATAGCTGCTGTACGCATCCTTCGCGTCCTTCCTGGCCAAGGATGAAGGTAAGGATGAAGGTAAGGATGAATATTAAAATTCTCTTTTGCATTCTGACCTCTTCCTCCCAGTTCTTCCCTGCCAAGGATGAACAAAAGGATGAAAACATAAACTTCCTTCTTGAACAAAATTGATTCAAACTTGTTTAAATTGCTTTAATTTCCTTTGAACCATCATAAAACTTCCAATTATGATCTTTAACCAAGAAATGAATTTTTCACAAAGTAAATGTCCTTTCTCCATGAAATCTCAAAAATTACATACCAAGAATGTTCAAATAGCATCAAAATTAAGGGTCTAATGGCACTTCAATGAGCCATTTACTTTAGTTGTTTAGGAGTACTCTTCTTTGTAAGCTTAGTAGGACATGTCTCCTTAAGTGCCAAGTCTAAACCAATGCAATCCAAATGAATCATAACCTTTTGTTTCCAAAGCTGAAAGTTGGAGCCATTGAGTTTTGGGATGTTGTTGGAAGAATATGAAGCAGAGGTATATGTAATAACTAAAATAAAATAGACACATAATCAATCACATGCTCATAAACATAAAATAAATGGGGAAGAAAGGGCTAAAACATATAATACCACCCATCAAAAGAAAACTGGCATTACACCAAGTCTAGTCTTTAGACAAGCAGTCAATGTATAATGGTATTCTTATTGTAGCAATCAAGCTTAAGCAATAAGTTCTAGTTAAGTGTTAGCCTTCCTTTGGGCCGACTAGCACTCATAATGAACACCTAGCAATTGTTGGAGTTCATCACCACCTGTGATTACAAGCCTTAGTTGATGGTAAGAACCTTCGTTTGGGCCGATTACCATTAGCATGAAGCTTGCATTCATAACATCTCAGTAGTTTCCACCTAATGGTTTCTATAGACGAGCTTACTTTGGTGAGGTGCCATTTTAACCTATTAGATATACTACCAAACATGCTCCATAGAAATTCATCACCTAATAGTATCTAATAGGAATAGGATAAATTATGCTAGAAGGTATCAATATTTGGGGGTATGTTCATTTAAGTTATCAGTATTTTAAGTGGTTAAAAAGAGGAATCAATGTTTTACAAAGTGAATCAAATAAGGTGTCAATATTTTGTAAAGTCCATTTAAGGTATTAACGTTTGGATTAATTTTTAATTAAGTTTTCTTAGTTTTTATTAATGATCAAATATTAATACATTATTTGACTCACTTTGCAAAACGTTGATATCTTTTTTAACCACTTAAAATGTTGATATGTTGGTGAAGATTTGATTATCTGCTAGTTTAAATAGCGAGGGAAAATATTGAAATCCCGATATTTGTTGATAGTGGAAGTTTTATGCTACATTCCTATGAGTTTTTTTCATAATTGGGGTTTTCCACATTAACTATGGGTGCTCTTTGTTACTTTATTATTTTTGTTTGTTTGTTGTTTATCGCTTATAGGCAAGAGATAAAATATTTTGCTGTTATAAGACATCATATGTCGAAACAAGTAGTAGTAGAGCTAGAATTTGAGAAAAAAAAAGATTTCTTTTATCCCAAGCATGTAAGAATATGATATATTATGAAAAAAATTAGATTCTTTAAATTATCCAATCTAAAGTTGATGATGCAAGATCTTCTAATTATAAAGATTTGTATGACTTTAGGTAGTGATAAAGGAAGAGCCAAAAGACAAATATGATGAAGATTGGGTGATTATGCATAGAAAAACTATTTGTTATATTCGCTAATGGGTTGATCATGTCGCAATTTTATCATGTTGCTTAGGAAAACTGAGCTGATGCTTTATAGAAGAAATTGAAGCCCATATATGAGAGACAAATTTCCTTGAATCAAAACTCATTAATTAGGAGACTGGTGAATTTAAGGTATAAGGACAGATCCAATATACAGTGCACCTGAATGATTTTTAAGGTTTTGAAAATCAATTATTTGTTATGAAATTGATGCATGGTGATGAGGTACATGCACTATCGTTACCAATAGTTAGTGACATTGCGGTGTTAGTAAATTTGCTCCAGAAGGAAAACTCACTGTTGTAATGGTCAAAGATAGCTTGATGTATAAAGAAGCTAGAAAAGAGGAACTTGGTACAAGTTCTAAGACTCGGACACTAGTTACTGATATACATGAAAAATGTGGAGAAGTAGGACCAGAGGCTCATATGATAAATATGAAAGATCTTAAAAATCTAAAGGAAGAAGATCCACATCAAGAAGAAAAAATGACATTAACTACTATCATTTTACCAAGCCATGACATTTGATAAGAAATGTAGAATGTGGAAAGAGAGCAGGAAAGGTAAATGTGATGAAAAAAGTGATGCAATAACTACTATAGTAGATGGAGAAATTGTTGTTGTTTGGGATGAGGATTGTGTTAATCTTTCATGTCATGATAGTGATTGATTATTAAATTCGGTGCCTCTTTCCACGTATCATCACATGATGAATTCTTCTCAACCTATATTGATGGTGTTTATGATGGTAATATTAAGATGAGAAATTATTGCACATCTAAAACTGTTGGCATTGAAAATATTATTTTAAAGAATAATATTGGTTGCAGGATCATTCTTAGGGATGTTAGACATGTTCGAAACATTCGTCTTAACCTTATATCTACATGAAAATCAGGAGATGATAGTTATTTCAAGCATTAGATAACTATCGTTATCTGAAATAACTATCATTATTTATAAAAGGAAATTGCTTAAACACATTTCAATTATTAGAGTTGAGAGAGAAACATGAAATTGCTTAAACATTTGTCTTAACACATTTCAAATAATGATAGTTATTTCACTCTAAAATGAAATTGCTTAAACACATTTCAACTATCTTCCTATTTTTCTCTCGACTCTAAATGTGTTTAAGCAATTTCATTATAAAGTTAAGAGAGAAACAAGCAGGTAGTTGAAATGTCTTTGAGCAGATAACGATAGTTAATACAAAGGTTCTCTTGAGGAATATTGTAATGTACATGGAATTAAACTTATGAAGATAGTTTTAAAAAACCCACAACAAAATGGCATTGCACAAAGGATAACTTGCATTATTACAAATGGAGTAAAATATATGTTGTCTCATGCTAAATTACTTAAAAAAGACAATTGTTGATTTGATCAATTTATCTCTCTTTTATGCTTCGGATGGTGATATTTTAGAGAGAGTATGGACAGGTAAAAATATCTCTTATGATCACTTACCAGTGTTTGCTTGCCAGACATTCATGCATATTCCTAAGGATGAAAGAATGAAACTTAATAAAAATTCAAAATACTGCATTTTTCTATATTTTGCACAGGACGAGTATGGGAGATTATGGGATCCAATAGAGAAAAAAAAATGTCAGAAACAGGGATGTGGCCTTTCTAGAAGACTAGATCATTGAAGATATTGAGAAATTAGAGAATTTCAAATCCTTAGGTAATAGAGATGATGAGACACTACGAGATCTTGATCAACATATCAAATAGAGAATAGTTACAAGAGACAAAAGACAATCCACCAAATATAGTCTAGATGAGTGTATGACACTCACAAACGATGGAGAGCCAAAATATTATCAAGAGGCTATGTTACATGAAGAGAAACATGAATGGATAAAAGCCATGTAAGAAGAGATAAAATTCTTGTTTAAGAATCATACTTTTGATTTGGTATAACTGCCATGGAGTAAGAGGCCATTGAAAAATAAATGGGTATATAGATTGAAGGTCGAAAATAAATTCTCATAACCAAAGTACAAGGCAAGATTGGTTATAAAGGGTTTAAGTTAGAAGAAAGGAATTGACTTTGATGAGATTTTCTCACTAATGATGAAGATATCTTCCATTAAATTTGTTCTCAGGCAAGCTGCCAATTTAAACTTGGAAATTGAGCAATTCGATGTAAAGATGACATTCTTTCATGGTAAATTGGAGGAAGAGACTTATATGGAGCAGCTTTAGGCATTTAGTGTCAGCAAAAAGGAGTATTCTGTTGCAAATTGAAGAAGAGCTTATATGAGTTGAAACAAGATCTAAATAATGGTATAAGAAGTTTGATTCCTTCATGATTGACCAGGGGATATATTAGGACTGCATCAAAGCATTGCGTTTTCATAAAGAAATATGACAGTGATGAGTTGATAATTCTTTTACTATATGTGGATGACATGATTATTATTAGTTATGATACCAAGTACATCGAAATGAGCAAATCTTTTGCTACGAAAGACTTAAGACCTGTATCAATTGGTATGGGAATTATTCATGATAGGAAGAGTCATAAATTATGGTTATCAGAGGAGGGATACTTAGAAAGCATATTGGAGAGATTTAAAATGAGTAAGACAAAACTTATTTGTTCATCAAGTGTAGGTCATTTCAAACCCAATTCTCAGTAGTGTCCTAAAAGAGAGGAAGATAAAGAAGATATGAAGAATATACCTTGTACTTCAGCTGCTGGTAGTCTAATGCATGCTATGGTGTACATTAGGTTTGATATTGCTCATGATGTTGGTGTTGTTAGTTGCTATCTCTCAAATCCAGATAAAGAGCATTGGACCGTAGTTGAATGGATTCTCATGTATTTCAAAGGCACTTCCAGATTATGTTTGCAGTTTTGTGAAAGTAAATTAGTATTAGAAGGGTTTACAGATGCTAATATGACTTGATTCCGAAAATTATTGTTACTTAATTATTCATATAAGGGGAGTGGTGTGTAGGCAATCCAAATTACAAAAATATGTTGCATTGTCAACAATTGAAGTAGAATATATTGCTATAATTGAAGCTTGCAAGGTGGTCTTGCCGATGAAGAAATTATTAGAAGAGTTGGGTGAACAGTAAGCAAATTTGAAATTGTATTGTGACAACCATAGTACTATACATCTTAGTAAGAATCCAACATTTCATTCCAAATCCAAAAATATTAATGTTAGATATCATTGTTTTCAAGATGTATTAAATCAAATCTCTTGAAGTTATAAAAGATCCATATTGATGATAACGGTTCAGATATGATAACTAAAGCTCTATCCAAGAACAAGCACATTGACTGTAGATAGATAGCTAGTGTGCTAAAACCTCGATATGAGTTGGAGGGATAATTTATTAAGGTTTGGATCCAACTAATATAGGTTCATTGTAGTTATAA
>JAMXBD010004180.1:0-79872 GCA_024138025.1 Combretum micranthum
TCCCTTCATTAAACATTTATTCCTGGTTAGACTCAACAGCAGCTATAATTACTTTTCACTGAAACTGCGACACTAAAAGCACATTGTACAAATCTCACCTCTATTCACAAAAACACATGTATATAACTCACTTAGCGAAGAGCATCATCTAGCCAAACTAAGAGGAAAAATGGTTTGTCAACCTTCATATTCCTTTCCCTTCACTCAATCTAATCCCCATTGCTAACATAGACTCAACAAAAGCTATTACTTTTCACTGGAACTGCAATGCCACAAACACATTGTACAAATCTCATCCCAGTTCAAAAGTACATGTGTACTTTTCAGTATTAACTTGGTGAATTTGAGGAGGGGAAAAAAGACACTTAGGATACAACCCTCTTCGCCAAACCCAAAACAACACTAATCTCTTATAGGCCAACTAAGTAGCAACATTGGCATGGTGGAGTATAAATCTAGATATCAACAAACCCAAGACCAATCCCCAATCCACTATTGCCACCTTTCTCGAGGCAATAAGAGTAGATATTCAGTAATACCAGTAAGATTTATTATATATACTATAGACATTTCATAAGCTATTAATTTATCATATAGCATAACAACAGCAAATCGAACTACACTCCGAAATCAGTATGCAAAAACCATACACATATAATAAGAATCATTGAAATTCATTCCATACAATCCAAAACACATGAAATTTAAGTCAAAGTTCAATGTACTTACAGTGCTGCCCAGCGATATTTCCCATTAGGATAAGCGCCTTCTTCAAGCAACAACTCAACAACATCAACAAAACCTTGGCAAGCAGCAACATGAAGAGCCGTCCTATCATCAATATCATGGAAATTAACATCGACTCCTCTCGATTCTAGCAGCTCTTTAATCGCATCTAAATCACCTTTATATGCTAAGTACATCAATCGGAGTCCATCTGGAATTGTTGTTTCCTCATGATCCTCCAGTTCGTTCAGATCTAAGTTCTCGAATGGTGCAAGCGAAGATTGTTTACCAAGCTTGAAACGGACCGGCACCGGAGTAGAGGCCAGATATGATTCCATCAATAATGGAAATAATAGAAAATGGTTACAACAATAACTCGATTTCAACTACAAACAAATGGAAGAGAGACAGAATTTAGAGAGGGGAGAAAGAATCTTAGAGAGGAAGAAAGTTTGACATGTTTTACAGTGAAATTAGAGGGAAATTGATTTTAATCTTCTTAGGAAGGGGATAAGCACGCACTGAAGCGCGTAATTAGCATGCAGAGATGAGAGCTAGTATACGTGAACTATTAAGATTGAAGTGTGAAATTGCTTCTTGGTTAGTGCTGCTTGGGGTTTGGCGAAGGGGTTGTGTCCTAAGAATCTTTTTTGCCCTCCTCAAATTCACCAGCTTAATACTGAAAAGTATTTACATGTACTTTTGAATTGGGATTTGAGTTCCGGTTAAAAGTAATACTTAAAGGAAAGAAAAAAATATGTCAAAATTGTAACCTCTCTCAATATTTCATTCGATAATTGTAAGCATTTATAAATATATGTTTGAAAATTCAAATATTTCATTTACTATATTTAAAACGCACATCTATCACCTATATTAAAAACAAAGCATTAATCTTTAAATTAATTTTCAAGTTTATTATATTTTTAGTCCTCAACGTTTAGCCATTTTTCTATTTAAATCCTTAACCTTGTATTTTTTTTCCATTTAAGTCCTCAACATTTGTCAATCTTTACAAATTAGAACTTTTATTGATGCCGTTAACTTTGACATGCTATGAAATAATGTGTTGTAGGTAATATGTGTCAAATATGTGTGAAAAAGTTAACGACATCAATAAAAGTTCTAATTTGTAAAGATTGACAAATGTTGAGGACTTAAATGGAAAAAAAATACAAGGTTAAGGATTTAAATAGAAAAATGGCTAAACGTTGAGGACTAAAAATATAATAAACTTGAATTAATTTAATGATTAACGCTTTGTTTTTAATATAGGTGATAGATGTGCGTTTTAAATATAGTAAATGAAATATTTGAATTTTCAAACATATATTTATAAATGCTTACAATTGTCGAATGAAATATTGAGAGCGGTTACAATTTTGACATATTTTTTTCTTTCCCTTTAAGCTATTACTTTTAACCGGAACTGCAATCCCAATTCAAAAGTACATGTAAATACTTTTCAGTATTAAGTTGGTGAATTTGAGGAGGGCAAAAAAGATTCTTAGGACACAACCCCTCTTCGCCAAACCCCAAGCAGCACTAACCAAGAAGCAATTTCACACTTCAATCTTAATAGTTCAGTACACTATAGCTCTCATCTCTGCATGCTAATTACGCGCTTCAGTGCGTGCTTATCCCCTTCCTAAGAAGATTAAAATCAATTTCCCTCTAATTTCACTGTAAAACATGTCGAAACTTTCTTCCTCTCTAAGATTCTTTCTCCCCTCTCTAAATTCTGTCTCTCTTCCATTTGTTTGTAGTTGAAATCGAGTTATTGTTGTAACCGTTTTCTATTATTTCCATTATTGATGGAATCATATCTGGCCTCTACTCCGGTGCCGGTCCGTTTCAAGCTTGGTAAACAGTCTTCGCTTGCACCATATAGGGTTAAGGACGAACTCGAGAACTTAGATCTGAACGAACTAGAGGATCATGAGGAAACAACAATTCCAGATGGACTCGATTGATGTACTTAGCGTATAAAGGTGATTTAGATGCGATTAAAGAGCTGCTAGAATCAAGAGGAGTCGATGTTAATTTCCATGATATTGATGATAGGACGGCTCTTCATGTTGCTGCTTGCCAAGGTTTTGTTGATGTTGTTGAGTTGTTGCTTGAAGAAGGCGCTTATCCTAATGGGAAAGATCGCTGGGGCAGCACTGTAAGTACATTGAACTTTGACTTAAATTTCATGTGTTTTGGATTGTATGGAATGAATTTCAATGATTCTTATTTATATGTGTATGGTTTTTGCATACTGATATTCGGAGTGTAGTTCGATTTGCTGTTGTTATGCTATATGATAAGTATAATAGCTTATGAAATGTCTATATAATAAATCTTACTGGTATTACTGAATATGTATGCTTATTGCCTCGAGAAAGGTGGCAATAGTGGATTGGGGATTGGTCTTGGGTTTGTTGATATCTAGATTTATACTCCACCATGCCAAGTTGCTACTTAGTTGGCCTATAAGGCGAGATTAGTGTTGTTTTGGGTTTGGCGAAGAGGGTTGTGTCTAAGTGTCTTTTTTCCCCTCCTCAAATTCACCAAGTTAATACTGAAAAGTACTTACATGTACTTTTGAACTGGGATGAGATTTGTACAATGTGTTTGTGGCATTGCAGTTCCAGTGAAAAGTAATAGCTTTTGTTGAGTCTATGTTTAGCAATGGGGATTAGATTTTGAGTGAAGGGAAGGGAATATGAAGGTTGACAAACCATTTTTCCTCTTGTTTGGCTAGATGATGCTCTTCGCTAAGTGAGTTATATACATGTGTTTTTGTGAATAGATGTGAGATTTGTACAATGTGCTTTTAGTGTCGCAGTTTCAGTGAAAAGTAATTATAGCTGTTGTTGAGTCTAATAGAATAAAGGTTTAATGAAGGGAAGGGGAGGGAAGAGGAAGAAAGGTTGACCAACTTTTTCCTTCTTAGTTTTGCTAGAGAATGTTCTTTAAATATATTATATGAAAGTCTTTGCTGAAAGCTAAAGTTTTTGACACCATAGTGTGTAACTTCATATTTTCTTAGCAATAATAAAGTTTTAGCACTTCAATCTATTATTTTATTTTATTTTATTTTATTTATATACAGCCTCTTGCAATGCCGTACGTTACAAGAACCATGATCTGATTAATCTCTTTGAAAAGTACGGTGCAAAACCTTTGGTATGCTTCCACTGTGGTTGCTGCTGATTCATTATCTCCATAAATTTCAAAGAACTGTGAAGTTTAATTCATACGTCTAATTTTTGCCTTAGGTTGTTCCCATGCACGCAAGCATGCTCGTGAAGTTCCAGTGTATGAGATCAATCCAAATGAATTTGGTTTTACCGATAGTGTGGGGATAACTAAGGTACATCATTGCCATGTTTCTTTTGAATCCAACCACACTTTCTCCAGTTATTGTGGCATTTGTTTTGTTATATGCTTGTAGGACTGCATGTATCAAAGATCAAGTGGCCATGATCTCATATTTATCCGTGTTTGATATTTCCACTTGTTGTTCCCCCCCGGTTGGAGTTTGGTCTAAATGGTCCTTTCACTAGCTGTTTTACTCTATTAGCTTCAATTTAAAGAAAAAAGCATTTTTTGCATGTGAAAAGAATCATTATTGATGATAGGTTATATAGTACATTACAGTTAAGCAACGTCAAGATGAAGTTATATCAATGATTATTGAATGATTTATGTGTGAACTTTTAGAGAGTTGCTATACATCTATTGCAAATTTCCTCTGTTATCAATTTGGTGCTTTTTTATAGGGAACTTTCTAGATTGCGTCATGGAGAGGAATCCAAGTAGTCGTGAAGAACTTGGAGACCATGTGTTAGTTGATGAAGAGCAAGTGTGAGTTGTACTATCTTAATCAACTTATTCTTTAAAAGTACCTAATATAATTAGTCAATTTCCACAGGAGGGCACTCAGAGATGAGCCTGCACTCCTTCAGAATATACAACACCCTAATGTAGTAGAGTTTCTAGGAGCTGTGACTCAAAGCAGCCCAATGATGATTGTAATGGAGTATTTATCAAAGGTATTATTGTGTTCTATCATTTCCAACATATTTGACTTATCTACGAGGTCTTACTATCTTTTGTGCCACTGGCTCTATCAATGAACCTTTATGAATTCACTTTTTACTAATCTATTGAGATTACCTCACTATTATTATTTTCTATCATTATGCAAATCTTGTTGCTGCTTTTCCTCAGTATTTATCTGGTAATTTGTTAGCTACAAATTTTTCATTGATCTTAGTTGAAGTTGCTCATGATGAGATGGGAGTACGTTCTTCGTAGTTATATTTTCAATTTTTTTAAATGCAGTATATTTTGTTCCATCTGATCTTTTGATATGGTGTTATATGCTTTTGTACAATAATATGTGAACTCCACAGAAAATTTTCTAGTCAGCTCTTTTAGTATCCATGCTGTTAGCTTGAAAAATATTCCACACTTTGAGCTATTATATTCCTAGAAACCTACTAAAGGCATTCTTAGTTTATGTCAAACATGTCTTTGAAACTTTTGTAGTTTAGGCAACAATAATTATAGGTGTTGGTCCATGTTATCGACCTTTTATTCAACTTCATATTAGGTCGGTCTATCAGCCTACTGTACTAATTCAAAATATAGGGATTTTTTTGAAAAATGCTCCATTTAAAGTGGAAATTTAAAATGGATATGTTGCTCACAATTTAAAGTGGCTAAACTTGTCAGAAAAAGAATGGAAGATTAACTCAAATTTGATTCTTTTTAGCTGATTGTGGTTGTGGTTGTAGTTGTTGGCTTTGGACTAATCTTTTTAAATTTGGGGTTCTTAATTGACAATCCTTGAAAATCGCCCTAATTTCACGAACTGTAATTTTTTTTTTCAAAAATCTATAGAGTTGCATGGAAAATTCTAGAGATGTCTACCTAATGAGAAGATTATTTTCAAGACATGTGAATACAAATTCCCCATGTTGGTGCTTCCTAATGAGGGGTATGGAATGAAAGAAAGCCAACGTATGTATGATGTGCTTGAGAATAGAATCATACGATATTAGGTAATACTACCCTACTATTGGGAATTTAAGAATCCAAAAAACGGTCGGCAGTGGAATACAAATTATTTTTATTTTAAAACTTAAATTCCTAGGCAGATCCTTTCGATTCAATCAAATTAAAAGCGATGAGATTACCTTTTTTATGCTTTAGAATTTGGAAATTCGGATATGAGATGTTGCAAGCGTAAACATCCTCTACTGTATCCACACTAATGAATTTCCAATCAAATCTTTATGCATGTACTAGCACGTTGGAATAATTCCAAATTTTTGAGAATCTTTCAATGGGGTCTCTCCTTTTGAGTTACAGAGTTTTTTTTTTCTGTAATTCTAATATGAAGGCTAGTGTTTCTAAACCTTAGGAGAGATCTCTGTGTTCTATTTACAAGAAACTGTATCATAGTCAACTGCCTTAATCTTATTAGGGATTTAAAAGGTTATCAGGAATTCCAAAAGACACACATAATTTTTAGGAATTCCAAATGACACACATCTTATAAAATAACGATTGATATTAATAATTATCTATTAATCTTTATGATATTAATAATTATTTATTAATCTTAATCTTATTAAGATTAATAGATAATTCAATAGTATCCATATGGCATAAGGCACATTACTAGCAATCTCCTACTTGGACTAGGCTTAGATAATTCCCAATGGGCTTATTAAAATAACTCATGATCCGATTGATTCATTCTTTGTGTGCAATCCTGTAGGTTTACTTAATGTTGGCAGTAGCCCTTGAACACCTTTTAAGCCTACAAGACATAATTGGTCTCTAGCAAAACATTATGCATACCTAAATTAAATGAAGTAGAATGTGAATAAATAGTTCCCTGATACTTGGCATCGGCTATTAACTCATATGCATGACAAGTTGCTGTGGGGTTCTGTTTCCAAAATTAACTAATAGTGTTTTCAATTGTGATCCAAGTGGACAACTGTAATATAAAGATAAATAAATTATAAAAAGGGCAAGTTTGTCATTTGATATAAAATAAGAGGGTTTTATGGTCATCCTAAAGTATATAAAAGGATTATTAAGAAGGGTCAACAAGAGTCAAAGGATATTAAATAAGAAGGTCTTTGGTCAAAGTTAAAATATAATTTTATTGTGTTCACATGGCAAAAACTTGATTAAGAATGGATTTTGACAGCCTAAATTGGATATGAACCTAGGGTTTTTCCTAAACAACATACCTCTATAAATATACCCTTAACCTATGAGTTTGTCACATCATTCCTCAGTCAAAACCCTAAGAGATTTGGAGTATGTTTAAGACGGTGATGTTTAAGACGGTTGAAAACCGTCGGCTTATATGTGAAAGCTGCCGGCGTAAAGCTCTTGGACCTTTATGAAATTTGTGAAAGCCGGCAAGAAGGCCGTCGGCGTAAGTGCCATCCTTTCCTATCCGAATTTTTTCCTATATAGGAAATCCTAGGGTTCGTGTTTTTCATTTGTAACCTCCTTCTTTTGACCAGAGAGAGAGAATTGAGAGTTTTTGGGTGTTTTTGAAGAACAATATCAAGGGAGATTAGATTTGGATCAAGAGTAAGTAATCTTGCCTTTTTCTATCAAGATTCTTTGTATATCGTTTCGTTTCCTTAAGATTTATGCTTGGATTTTGAGGAAGTTCTTTGGAGAAAACCTAGTTTCATCAAGATTTGATCTTTTGGGAATCAACCGAAGAATTAGATTGAAACAAGTAAGTATTATCATTCTGGTATAACGAATTTGATATGAGAATATATATATTAGATGAATCATGCATGTTCTTATAGATTTTTCAATCTAGGGTTTTGGAGAAGTTGTGATTTTTGAGGTTCTGATATGATTTTTGGTTGGAGAAATCTGAGTTTAGATTTTGAAGAAATCTAAGGTAAGTTTTATTCTGTTAATCCATAAGTTTAATGAAGAATGATTCTTGTTGTTGAATTTCTGTTCTTTCTGGATTCACGCAATTAGGGTTTTGTAGAGTTTGGGATTTCTGGGGAATTGATCAAAGAGATTCTGCAGTTGTGATATCTTGAGAGGTTAGGGTTTTGGATAATTTTGGAGAATTGGCTAATTAGGATTTTGATGTGATGATTTATATATTGCTCTTATTGTATGTTATATTCAGGAGATTTGGAGATTTCTTGTTGTTTTCAAGAATTTGAGGATTTTGAGAGATTTGTTCATAGAATTGGAAAAGGTACGACCTTTCCTTGCTGTTTTTGCTTGCAGGTTTAGCTTTCTGATTGTTGCTTGTAGGAACAGACATATAAATAAACTTAATTCTATTTGGCTTAATTTGTTTGTCTAGATGTCATTGGCTTTGACCAGTAAAGACCTGGTAGATAGTGATACTGGTGAGGCACCCTGATGATCTTGTGTGTCGTTGTCCCTAGTGGAGTTGCACTTCGAGATGATTCCGGTATATATAAGTTTATTGGTAGTATGGCCGCGTGTGTTTGGAGAGTACCCTTCACCAATATATGTATATAATTATTTATTTTCGATATCTGGTTGTTTTTCAGGAGTCTAAGTAACTCCAAGTTTGGGATCAGAGATCTATGATTCTGAACTGTGTTATTTTGCAGACTTAATGAAGATAACAATCATGCTGTTTGCATTTAGTTAGTTGCACGTATATATACGTTGTTTGTGCATTTGCATTTTGTTTGTGGATTGGTGTACTGGGCGTTTTCACTCATTCCTTTCTTTTTCAGGTACAAGTGATGGAGATATTGTTTATGACTTGTTTGGTTATGACTTGTATTTTGATCATGAGGATGGCGATATTGGACCTGACTACACAGTAGAGGAATAGGATGTTATACAGGACATATGAAAAAAGAAAAGATTTCTTGAGTTATTGAAGATTTTTGAAACAATATTTTGATTATTTATCTTTTTGAGGATTTGAAGTATTGGTTTTTTATGTAATAGTTTATTAAACATGATTATATGATTTTAAGTTAGAAGTTAGATCTTTTCTGGATCATTGTTGGCTTTGGTTTTGCCAACTCGGATTTAGTTTATATTACAGGAGATATTTGAAAGTTATAAATTACAGGTTTCACGGGTTTTGTTCCTTCTGGAGTACCATTAAATGTGGTTTCATAGAGATTTCTATATGTTTATATTTTGTGATATTGAGATTTAGAGCCTTTTGTGTCTTTTTAAGAGAGGGACACGTGGCGGGTTGTAATGCCTTAGTTTAGGGCGTTACAACAACATTAGCAAAGCTCTTCACAAGTGTGGTTATTTGATGCTTGGATTTGAGACCATTACAATAGCCATACTGGGTGGCAGCTCAAAACGATGATATTCCTTCGACCTATGTATTACCAAAGACTTATGCATATGGTTGATCAGAAGTTCCATTCAGGGGTAGGGGTCCTGTGCAAATCTTGACCTGGCAGCCCGCTGAAGGGCGTCCTCATGATAGTGGTCTTTGATTTGGAGAAATGGAAAAAGATTATAGGATTAGACATGGTGCAGCTCACTTTCTCAAGGGGAGACTATTTGACTGAAATGATGCATACAGGGTCTATGTATGTGAGCACTGTGGGTTGATAGCCATAGCAAACTTCAAGAAGAACTTGTTTGAGTGTAGGGGATGCAAAAACAAGACTGATATTGTTCAAGTTGATGCTATTGTCATTCTTCTTCACCGTTGGTTTATTTTATTTTATTTTTTCCAAATTGCCTTGTTGTCACATTGTCTTGATTGTATTGATGTGTGCTTCCATTTGTTTCCAGGTTCACATACCTTATGCTTGTAAGTTGTTATTTGAAAAGCTTATGACTATGGTTATCGTGCCAAGAATTCTATCCAAGGAAATCAAACAATCTAAAGACGAAAAGACAAAGGAAGCTTAAAATGATAGAACCAGCAGCACCATGCTCCAATCATTAGCTTAACCAGCAGCAGCCAGCATTGAGCTCATCAGGCCAATAGCATCACCTCTTAAGCAACAGATCCTAGCAGCAACTTGTTCCAATTTGGTCCAGCAAGTGCCAACTTCAAGTGCCTACAATGCCCATCACTGGGCCATGTACGAGCAGCTCCAACATAGACTAGAATACCCCCATCATAGTCCAGACTTCACCAATCAGAGCACCCAATAACAGAACATGGAGCGTTCAAAAACACGCAACAAGCAGCAATGGTAGCTGATATGTCATATCGATCCACATAACACTACAGCAGCACATCCACACTGTATCAGTTCTTACCAGCCCACAGCATCCTTACTGACAGAAACTAGCTCCAACAAAAGCTATTCCTTTTCACTGGAACTGCAATGCCACAAACACATTGTACAAATCTCATCCCAGTTCAAAAGTACATGTAAATACTTTTAGTATTAACTTGGTGAATTTGAGGAGGGGAAAAAAGACACTTAGGACACAACCCGTCTTTGCCAAACCTAAAACAACACTAATCTCGCCTTATAGGCCAAATAAGTAACAACTTTGGCATAGTGGAGTATAAATCTAGATCTCAACAAACCAAGATCAATCCCAATCCACTATTGCCACCTTTCTCGAGGCAATAAGCATACATATTCAGTAATACCAGTAAGATTTATTATATATACTATAGACATTTCATAAGCTATTATATTTATCATATAGCATAACAACAGCAAATCGAACCACACTCCGAATATTAGTATGCCAAAACCATACACATATAAATAAGAATCATTGAAATTCATTCCATACAATCCAAAACACATGAAATTTAAATGAAAGTTCAATGTACTTACAATGCTGCCGCAGCGATCTTTCCCATTAGGGTAAGCGCCTTCTTCGAACAACAACTCAACAACATCAACAAAACCTTGGCAAGCAGCAACATGAAGAGACGTCCTATCATCAATATCATGGAAATTAATATCGAATCCTCTCGATTCTAGCAGCTCTTTAATCGCATCTAAATCACCTTTATATGCTAAGTACATCAATCGGAGTCCATCTAGAATTGTTGTTTCCTCATGATCCTCCAGTTCATTCAGATCTAAGTTCTCGAGTTCGTCCTTAACCCTATAAGGTGCAAGCGAAGACTGTTTACCAAACTTGAAACGGACCGGCACTGGAGTAGAGGCCAGATATGATTCCATCAATAATGGAAATAATAGAAAACGGTTACAACAATAACTCGATTTCAACTACAAACAAATGGAAGAGAGACAGAATTTAGAGAGAGGGGAGAAAGAATCTTAGAGAGGAAGAAAGTTCTGACATGTTTTATAGTGAAATTAGAGGGAAATTGATTTTAATCTTCTTAGGAAGGGGAGAAGCATACGCTGAAGTGCGTAATTAGCATGCAGAGATGAGAGCTATAGTGTACGTGAACTATTAAGATTGAAGTGTCAAATTGCTTCTTGGTTAGTACTGCTTAGGGTTTGGCGAAGAGGGGTTGTGTCCTAAGAATCTTTTTTGCCCTCCTCAAATTCACCAACTTAATACTGAAAAGTATTACATGTACTTTTGAATTGGGATTGCAATTCGGTTAAAAGTAATAGCTTAAAGGGAAAGAAAAAAATATGTCAAAATTGTAACCTCTCTCAATATTTCATTCGATAATTGTAAGCATTTATAAATAAGTGTTTGAAAATTCAAATATTTCATTTACTATATTTAAAACGCACATCTATAACCTATAATAAAAACAAAGCGTTAATCTTTAAATTATTTCAAGTTTATTATATTTTTAGTCCTCAACATTTAGCCATTTTTCTATTTAAATCTTTAACCTTGTATTTTTTTTCCATTTAAGTCATCAACATTTGTCAATCTTTACAAATTCGAACTTTTATTGATGTCGTTAACTTTAACATGCTATGAAATAATGTGTTGTAGGTAATATGTGTCAAATTTGTGTGAAAAAGTTAACAACATCAATAAAAGTTCTAATTTGTGAAGATTGACAAATGTTGAGTACTTAAATGGAAAAAAATACAAGGTTAAGGATTTAAATAGAAAAATGGCTAAACGTTGAGGACTAAAAATATAATAAACTTGAATTAATTTAAAGATTAATGCTTTGTTTTTAATATAGTGATAGATGTGCATTTTAAATATAGTAAATGAAATATTTGAACTTTCAAACATATATTTATAAATGCTTACAATTATCGAATGAAATATTGAGAGAGGTTACAATTTTGACATATTTTTTTCTTTCCCTTTAAGCTATTACTTTTAACCGGAACTGCAATCCCAATTCAAAAGTACATGTAAATACTTTTCAGTATTAAGTTGGTGAATTTAAGGAGGGCAAAAAGATTCTTAGGACAACCCCTCTTCGCCAAACCCCAAGCAGCACTAACCAAGAAGCAATTTCACACTTCAATCTTAATAGTTCAGTACACTATAGCTCTCATCTCTGCATGCTAATTACGCGCTTCAGTGCGTGCTTATCCCCTTCCTAAGAAGATTAAAATCAATTTCCCTCTAATTTCACTGTAAAACATGTCGAAACTTTCTTCCTCTCTAAGATTCTTTCTCCCCTCTCTAAATTCTGTCTCTCTTCCATTTGTTTGTAGTTGAAATCGAGTTATTGTTGTAACCATTTTCTATTATTTCCATTATTGATGGAATCATATCTGGCCTCTACTCCGTGTCGGTCCGTTTCAAGCTTGGTAAACAGTCTTCGCTTGCACCATATAGGGTTAAGGACGAACTCGAGAACTTAGATCTGAACGAACTGGAGGATCATGAGGAAACAACAATTCCAGATGGACTCCGATTGATGTACTTAGCGTATAAAGGTGATTTAGATGCGATTAAAGAGCTGCTAGAATCGAGAGGATTCGATGTTAATTTCCATGATATTGATGATAGGACGGCTCTTCATGTTGCTTCTTGCCAAGGTTTTGTTGATGTTGTTGAGTTGTTGCTTGAAGAAGGCGCTTATCCTAATGGAAAGATCGCTGGGGCAGCACTGTAAGTACATTGAACTTTGACTTAAATTTCATGTGTTTTGGATTGTATGGAATGAATTTCAATGATTCTTATTTATATGTGTATGGTTTTTGCATACTGATATTCGGAGTGTAGTTCGATTTGCTGTTGTTATGCTATATGATAAATATAATAGCTTATGAAATGTCTATAGTATATATAATAAATCTTACTGGTATTACTGAATATCTACTCTTATTGCCTCGAGAAAGGTGGCAATAGTGGATTAGGTGTTGGTCTTGGGTTTGTTGATATCTAGATTTATACTCCACCATGCCAAAGTTGCTACTTAGTTGGCCTATAAGGCGAGATTAGTGTTGTTTTGGGTTTGGCGAAGAGGGTTGTATCCTAAGTGTCTTTTTCCCCTCCTCAAATTCACCAAGTTAATACTGAAAAGTACTTACATGTACTTTTGAACTGGGATGAGATTTGTACAATGTGTTTGTGGCATTGCAGTTCCAGTGAAAAGTAATAGCTTTTGTTGAGTCTATGTTTAGCAATGGGGATCAGATGTTTGAGTGAAGGGAAAGGAATATGAAGGTTGACAAACCATTTTTCCTCTTAGTTTGGCTAGATGATGCTCTTCGCTAAGTGAGTTATATACATGTGTTTTTGTGAATAGAGGTGAGATTTGTACAATGTGCTTTTAGTGTCGCAGTTTCAGTGAAAAGTATTATAGCTGCTGTTGAGTCTAACTAGAATAAAGGTTTAATGAAGGGAAGGGGAGGGAAGAGGAAGAAAGGTTGATCAACTTTTTCCTTCTTAGTTTTGCTAGAGAATGTTCTTTAAATATATTATATGAAAGTCTTTGGTGAAAGCTAAAGTTTTTGACACCATTAGTGTGTAATTTCATATTTTCTTAGCAATAATAAAGTTTTAGCACTTCAATCTATTTTTTTATTTTATTTTATTTTATTTATATACAGCCTCTTGCAGATGCGTGCATTACAAGAACCATGATCTGATTAATCTCTTTGAAAAATACGGTGCAAAACCTTTGGTATGCTTCCATTGTGGTGTGCTGCTGATTCATTATCTCCATAAATTTCAAAGAACTGTAAAGTTTAATTCATGTCTAATTTTTGCCTTAGGTTGTTCCCATGCATGCAAGCATGCTCGTGAAGTTCCAGTGTATGAGATCAATCCAAATGAATTTGGTTTTACCGACAGTGTGGGGATAACTAAGGTACATCATTGCCATGTTTCTTTTGAATCCAACCACACTTTCTCCAGTTATTGTGGCATTTGTTTTGTTATATGCCTGTAGGACTGCATGTATCAAAGATCAAGTGGCCATGATATCATTATTTCAAGGTGATTTATCCATAATTATAAGTTAAAATAGTAACTTGCCCACACCGAAATTACTACTTCAGTTAAAATTATAAATCAAGCACAGCCAAGTGATCCATATTTACAATTTTAACCACATTAAGCACGTGAGTTCATGAGTTTTATCAAAACCCGCATAAACCCAGGTTACGTTCATCCGGATTATCAAACCTCTCACGAGTATCTTTAATGCTAATTTATCTATTCCGCATGGGCCTTATACAAACTAAATAGATCATGAACAACAATAGTTAAATATCCAGATAATCAGATACCGACATCAAACATATTAATGGATATTATGTGCGAACTATTACTCTTAATCTTTGCTTGATTCGATTTGGATTGAAATTCATGTAAAGATTAGATATGAGAAAATGGAGTTATGTTGATTTTCTCACTAACGCTTGTTGATTTTGCAAATGTTGCCTTTCTTTTACACTTTAGTTATGTTTATTAAACGTAGATAAATATACACTATTAGTCACATTTGTGGATAAATTTACATTGCACCAAACTGTTATTAGATTTGTAACTCTTTTAAAAAAAGTAAACGTTACCAATTCTCATTAACAAATAAAAATTCACTTTACATAAGGAATAAAAGGAACTAAATTTGAAAAGAAAAATTAATTATTCTTTCAAAATTAATTTAATTTATAATGACTAATCTTAATTTCTTTTTTTTTTTTTTGAAAAATAATTTAATTTATGATCATGATATTGTGTCTATATTTTCAAATACCTAGTTTAAGTTTAATTATACTTAACCATGGTCAAAACAATTACAAGGATTGAATAGTTTTGATAACAAAGATCTAAAAGTTAAACAACATTATAAATTATGTCACACCATACATACACACATATATATATATATGCTATTGAATTTAGGTTTAAATTTTAAAAATCAATTAAAAATAATATGTGTAAAAGAAAATAATTTAAAAAAGAGAAACAAAAACAACGGTTCCCTCTCTCTACCCCTCATTTTCCTTTACGTATTTTTTTCCATTCCCTTTTATCTCTCCTTCTTTATCTTCTACAAATGTAAAACCTAACCTTAACCCCAACCCCAAATCTACCTCATCCATCTCTGTCTCTCTCATTTCGATGTTAAATATTTGTTTCCATCTTACCTAAAGTTTAAGGCGTTTAATATTCTATTGTTTTTTTGTCTGGTGTAGACGTTAATTAATGAGAAGACATTTTTGAAGTAGCAAAAGTTATTTCTATGGCAGGTAAGTAGTCGATTAATGAATCTGGGTTTATTAATTTTTTCAAAGCTAGTATGATTGCCTAAAGTTTGTATCTTTCATGTACTTAAAACCTAAATTATGATATAGAACGTTTTCAGCGTTGTTCTGTTTAGGACATGTAGACAATGCTTATGAATATTAGGCATTATGAGAATATAAATGTGGGATCTTTGTATTTCTCATTGAAGTTTATAGACTGACATGTGTGGGTTTTGAATTATGAAGAGCTTGATTATAGTTATATGTTTGATATTAGGAGATTTAGGTTCTTGTTATTGGTGATATGATTGTTCATTCATTTATTTGTGCATGAACTTTATAGATCAAAGAAGTCTAGAAAGGGAAAGAGACTCAGAAAAGGTGGAAACAGGTTTCGGAGGAGTATTGGATTGGGTAAAACACATGGGATAATGTAGAATACAGATCTTTCCTGGAATGAGAACAACCTAAGCAGTAAATGGAAAATATTTCTGTTTTTTCATGAATGAAATCGTTGAAGATCAATTATTGTTTTGTATTTGATTTGGTAAATGAAGACTTGAAGGAAACTTTATTTTACTTCCAGAAGTTATAATACATAGTCAAATTATAGTTTGTTAGCTTGATTCATAGGCCTAATAGTCAAGTGTGTTTTTGTTTTTCCCTCCTTAAATTAATGTACAATTTTCCACTTATAGGCATCTTAAATCAAATTTGAACATTACATTTAATGTAAATGATATGTAAAGACGGAAAAGTACAGGGAAAAGTGGCATTGTTGAATTTTGAAATCTAGAAATTCATTTCAAATAGATGAACCTTCTCAGACTACTTCTTCTTAATAAAAAAAAAAATGTGCCAAGGTAACAAATGCAAAGATTTGGATTGTTATTTATGTAGCATTAAGAAAATCCTAAAATTTTTAAGTGAAACAAAATCTCCCATTAATGCAGTTATCATAGTTGAGATGGATTAGTTAAGACTCATATGAACTTATATAGCAATAGTTTCGTAATCTATTGAATCCTTTGTGCAACTTGCACTTCTTGCCTATATAAATCATCAATTTTGTTATATGTCCTTTGTTCATATGCATAAGACATAAGTAATTTTTTTATATATAATTTGACAGGCTATTAAACAAATTAGTCTCTCCAATGTATTAGAGGATATGTAAAACCTATTTATATATCTATCTAAATTACATTTTCAAGTTAATAGAAGAATAAAGAGTACGCATAAAATTGCTGGAAATTAAAATTTGGTGTTCTTTGTGAGTGCTAGGTATGAAATCTGTGTACATCTTATACAATGTGACTAGGAACTCCTAGCATTACATTATAAAAACTTACCTTTCCCATTTTGTATTGATTTTCTCCATTAAGTGTCACAATTCATATAAAACTTAATTCCTACTTTTTGATGTTTACTCCATGTCTTAAACATTGATTTGTTTTATAGGTTTCAACATGATAGCATTTGATTGGAGGGGATATTGATAATGTACTATTTAGGTACATGGCCTTCTCTGTCTATGTGTGTGTGTGTTTTTTCTTTTTTCCTCATATATAGCAGATGTTTGTAGAGGTTGGTGTGTCATAAAAAAATAAAACTAAATCCTAGGCTAATTTTATCTTATTTGTTTCTTATTCTATAAACATTCAATGAGAACTGGTTGTAATAACTCATAAAAAAAAAGGAATTTGAAAAGAGATAATCTAAGCAAGTGCACAACAGGATCGATATAGAATAAATTTTCTGGCTTGTTATAGAGAGTACCTGATGATTTCATTATAGGGCTCACTACAAAAAGAACCTAGGATATCTTTTTAGGGCTTTCTATAGAGAGAGAAACCTATGATCTCTCAAACACTTAAGTTCTGAAATTGTTTAGATAAAAAAAGACATGTTTTTTCTTCCAATCTTATCTATGCTCTAAATGCAAACATTATAAGTGGTAGTTACAACCTAACCTCCACTACCTCTTTAATTTCCTATTTTGAATCTAAACACTAATTGATATAAAACTCCTACAATTTTCCTTACATGTGGTTGTATGGTAACTAGCCTTATTCAGCACACATACACCCCTAGCCTAACATTTGTACATACAACTCAATAAGTACAAAAAAATATAGACACATTAGCAACTATGATTATAACAAGGTACTTATGCACACATGTAAGTTCATGCATAGTAAAGTTTACAAAAAGGGTTCCATCCATATCTTTTCAATTATAAGAATATTATGATGGTCATCAACAATCAAGGAGAATTTGTTTATCATTATCTTTAGTGTGCATAACTAGGGTATTGATTTGTTCTTAGTCCCCACACACACACCCCATCCACCCCACCCACCCCCGTGCTTGTCTTTACTCTTAATAGAGATTTTTCTACCTCATTTAACAATCCTCTTTCTAACCCTGGAAAGTGTTCTTTGCAGATAATGCAAGTCTAGAGAGAAACTAGACAGTAAGTTGTGTCCATTATATGGGAGAAATACATTTCTCTAGTTGTTAAAAAAAGGCTTGATGAATTTTTTTGGTTTTTGATAGCTCTAGTAATATGAGTTAACTTATGTCATCTGCAATTTGTGTTACTACTCAAACCAAATTTGTGAAGCATAGATCATTTTATTTCTTTATTGCACTGAACCTTCATATCTTTCATAAGATTTAATGATTCTCTTATCTTTTTTAGTTATTTAAAATTCTTTTCATATATTCTTCGATAATGATTCTTCTCATTTTACTGTCTACAGATTTATATCCATTGATCCACCAATCATATTTGCACTACCATCCTATATCTAAATTCTCATGCATCTTAATTATGTCACTAAATCCTTCTATTCCACTCCAATTATCCATCTTTTATCTCAAATCAAATTTTCTATTCAAAATTCTATTCAGACTTCATTTTCCTTTGTTGTCTTTGTATCATGTAGACTATACTTCTTACTATATTTGAAAATTAAATCTCTAAAATTCCATCTCCACTAATGAAATTATCCAAGGTGATTACTCTAACCATATGTTTCTTGATATTCACCTATCAATTATTTGGTCTCCCAATGAGAAAAAATTAAGAGACATATCCACCTTCTTATTTTCAAGAATATATAGGGCGGCAAAATTCTCTTTAACCTCTTCCATCCATAGAGGCCTCCAGGCATTGATTTCAAACTTATAGACTAAATCCACAAACTTATTCAAGCTCAAGACATCAGTACGCCTAGGTCTATATCCACCATTCCCATTGTTTCCTTAAGTCTCCCATCTCATATTCCATTGTTGTTGGGAAACTACTCCAAAAGAGTATTCACCACCTACATGAGATGTGCAGCATTTACTGGTACCTATTGACCTACAGGTGGGGTAGTAGTTGTCGTGAATCTTATAGTAATAGATTATAGGGTGGCTGGTTCTCCTATGGTTATCCTCTATTAACTTCCTCTTAACCATCAATGGAGGAACCAATATAAGATATTCTCCTTCTAGGTGGCATTCTAGCATAGATCAACACACCACAAAGATAAAGCTAAATCCAACTTAAAGATCAAAACTCTTATATACTTACTAGGTAAAAACCAAACTAAGCTAGAAGAACAACACCTATTATTGCTACCCAACTCATCAATGCTCACCGTCCTAAGGAGTTCATAACCTATATCTATTAAGATCAAAACCTATTGCTCTGATACCAATTAAGCTGTAACGCCCTAAACTAAGGCATTACAACCCGCCACGTGTCCCTCTCTTAAAAGAGACATGGAAAGGCTCTAAATCTCAATACCACAAAATATAAACATATAGAAATCTCCATGAACCCACATTTAATGGTACTCCAAAAGGAACAAAACCCGTGAAACCTGTAATTTATAACTTTCAAATATCTCCTGTAATATAAACTAAATCCGAGATGGCAAAACCAAAGCAGACAATGATCCAGAAAAGATCTAACTTCTAACTTAAAATCATATAATCATGTTTAATAAACTATTACATAAGAAACCAATCCTTTAAATCCTCAAAAAGATAAATAATCAAAATATTGTTTCAAAAATCTTCAATAACTCAAGAAATCTTTTTTTTTTTATATGTCCTGTATAACATCCTATTCCTCTGCAGTGTAGTCAGGTCCACTATCGCCATCCCCATGATCAAAATACAAGTCATAAACAATATCTCCATCACTTGTATTTGAAAAAGAAAGGAATGAGTGAAAACGCCCAGTACACCAATCCACAAACAAATGCAAATGCACAAACAACATGTATATATACGTGCAACTAACTAAATGCAAACAGCATGATTGTTATCTTCATTAAGTCTGCAAAACAACCAGTTCAAAATCATAGATCTCTGATCCCAAACTGGAGTTACTCAAACTCCTGAAAAACAACCAGCTATCGAATATAAATAATTATATACATATATTGGTGAATGGGTACTGTCACGCCCCAAAGTGTGCCCTACACGTGACAGTCCGCCACACTCAACATTTAAACTCAAGTAAGACAACCTTAGTCTTTCCATGAGTTTGAATGTCGGGTGTAAGGCTCACTCTCAACATTCATAGACCATACTTTGCCTCGCAATAGCTTAAGGAGACATAAATAGCAGCAAGAATGTAAATCATGACCGTCTTACAGAGAATTATTCTATTACATGAGCTGGGGGCATACCTCCGATAACAATGCTAAGAATTCTCAAGCTCACAAAATTCATTGTATTATCCTTCAGACACTGTTCTGGGAAACAGGATTAGGAGTCCATTTCTACTTTTAGGTCCGGCCTTAACAAAAGCTCCTCAACCTCTAAGAGCTGTACCTGATGTCCACGGGTCCTCGGAGATAGCCAAAGGTATTCATACTGCACATAGGAAACTAATGGAGTATAAGCTACACTAGCTTAGTGAGTGAAAACTTCCAAATCACAATTAATACAAAACATTCAAGCAAGTGATTAATCAACCAAATGAAATGCATCAAACGAGTGAGTTCATCAAACATATGACCAGCCGGAAATCATATGTGGATGGACTTGCGCCCTCCATCCCGGGTTAGCAGATTTACGAATCCTGCGGTACGACGCCGTTTAAGCTCACGGTCAACTGAATAACATTTCGTTTTATGGATCACGATTAACCAACATATATTCATTTTATGGATCATGATCAACCAACATATATTCGTTTTATGGATCACGATTAACCAACATATATTCGTTTTATGGATCACGAAAAACCAACGAATGCTAATGCTCCATCCCCATCGTGATATGAATGAGTTCAATTATAATTGAGGCCCAATAATAGATTAATCCAATTCTTTTAGGTGGCCAAGCAATGCTCGCAGACAATCAATTCTAACTCATCTCTACACGACCAATAACTTATCACCCGGTTCGATATTCCTTAAGTTCAATTTCGCATATCAACAACAGACAATCATCATTCCCAACTAACCCCATCATACATAATCATTCTTTTTATCTTTACCTAGCAACTAGTGCGGCTATCACTACAATCACAAGCAATAAATTGAAATCGGAAGAGAAACTCACTCAGCCATGGTACGCTGTCTCTTAATAACGGTGGTCGGGTGATACGGTATCGACGTGCTCACGATCACCTACCAAATAAAATAGCCTAATGAGAATTTCATCACTCATCTAATTCAAGCTATGCATCTAAACTAATTAAAGTCGTGATTCTCGCTACTTGCGGAAGTTCCAACTTAAAACGGCCATAACTTGGTCATTTTAACTCGGAATTCCAAATTTTATATCGATTCCTATCTACTTCGAAAGATCTATCTATTTCTAATATTATTTTCAAGTTTTGAAAACATTAAGGTCACGGAACAGTGGGATCAGATCTGTTCTGTAACTTTTCCGATTCCGAAAATTGTTTCGCATTTGATAAAATATTCCTAGTTGATGATTCGTGTATAGATGGTATATGAATGAATTCCTAGCATGAATGTCATGTAATGAGCTCAATATATGCATGGTCTTGATGATTTTTGATGATGAACTCATATGAACTCCTAATTATTAAGAAACTCCATAATTGTCACTTATAAAAAGCTATTCTTTCCAACTTTATATTCCCTAGGGTCTTTAGGATTTTATTCTTGGAATTTACTTGTTATCTAAATAAAAATGAGTTCTCAACATCTATACCAATCATGACCTTCATTTATGCATAAAAATCCACATTTTTCATTTGGCAAATATGTTTTCAAACAAGCTTTCACAAAAATCCGAATTTTGAAAATCTCCTTTTCTTGCATTTTCTTTATGAGAAAACTTGTTTAATGCATCAAAAATTGAAGTTTCATTATATCTATTGTCTAAGGACTCCATTTGGCTCATAAAACATGCCATCTAAGCTTGACTACTAAGTGTTTATGTAGGCATCATCCTAAAATACGAATTTGACTATTAATCACTATATCAATATTTTTCATTCTAACTTCACTACTTGTTTTACATTTTTCTCATGCCTAAACTCATCTAAGCTCATGAAAATCATTCCTTAAGGGCATCTATTACATATACCTTCCATTTTTGATGAAAAATATGAGTTTTAAAGTGGTTTTGGTAGTTTTAAAAATAGGGTTTCAAAATCATCCGAATTTTCAACTAAGCATTTCTAACAAAATAATTTCTTTTTCAAGTTTCTTGTCTTCTATACATGTAGATCTACCATCTATCCTATCTATACATAAGCAAGGCTTCATTTTTATGATCATCAATGCATGAAAATAAAAAATAAACATATGGACATAAATGTAGATGAAGATATAAATATCTAAACACTAGATCTACCATATATAGTGCATGAATCATGAGTCTCATGGCATGAACCTAACTTTCCAAGCAAGATCCCTACTTTACATGCATGAACATAACATTATCTCAACAAAAACTCTCTTAAACACTAGATCCACTTCTTGTGATGGCTTGAGATTCTTGTATTAGTGTTTTCATATCCCTTGCACATGCTCATTGGGATTAAAGGTGGAAAACACCAAGAATGGTCTTGCCATTACAAGATTTGGGACTAACAAAGCTTGGAATCATCATCTAATGGATGTTTTAAAGAAGAAAAGAAGATGAAACAAGCTTGTGGAGGAGTGCATGTGTGTGTGTGTGTCACGGCAATGTAGGGAGGAGAGGGAGAGAGTTTAACCTTTGTAAAAATTTTGGAAGAGTGAAAAATGAGAGGAGAGAGAGAACATAAGCTTATATAATAGGTGGATTAGGGTTTTGATTGAATAAAATAAGTAAAATAAAACAAAAATGAGGGGGAAATGGGGGAGGGGGCCGGCCAAGGGGGTAGGAGAGAGAGGGAGGATTTGAAATTTGATAAAAATTGGATTTTGTGTAAATAAATGTAGTAATTGTATTAATTAATTAGGAAACAAAATTTCTTGGAAAAGAAAATTGTAATGAGTAGTTGTAAGGATGTAAGAATAGGGTATGGGTAGTGTGTAGTGTAGGTTGTACTTGTGAATAGTAGACAAGACATCTACTTTACCGGTTGTAACGAAAACACGGGAAAAAGGCTATAACTGTAATTTTTATAGCCGGAAAATTATAAAATTGATATTTTTGGAATCCTTATAAAATTACGGTTCAAATGAATATTCCGAAACATTTTTCTGAGTTCGTGATCCCGGGGCACGTTTTTCCGTAATTGAGCTCGAGAAGGCCCGGAATTGAAAAATTCCCGAATTCAAAACTTTCTAAGGTTTAAAATATACTCTAAAACAATAATTCATATTCATTTACTCTATAAAACTTCTTTTGTTATGAAACCGAAGGAAAGCCGGATCTAGGGTATCTAAGCTCCTCTCACTAAGCTTGAACCAGACCGATATAGGGTTTCGTTCTCCGGTTTCCGAAGCTTATCCGATCACTAGGAGAACTAGGGTATACATTATAAGAATAATAATAAAAATTGGGTAATGAATAATAGTGAATCGTACTGGAAGACTCACTAATTACCGGTAGTAATGAAATACAATTAAATTTGCAAAATCAGGTAATTCTAGCTATTTGAAAATTTGTAAAACTAATAATTTCGAGATCCTTATAGAAATATGAGTCTAATGGCATTAATAACATATTTTTAATATTTCGAATCCCAGGGCAGCTTTTCGAAGTCGGTACCTGATCGGATTGGAATAGGTCGAAAACTGTTGAGCTCATCCTTTAGAGCATCCTAGGCCTAAAGCGAACCAATTACACCTTTTCCCCTTATTCCGACTCCTTGGTTTAGGAACACGGAATTGTGGATCTAGACTACGGAGTTTCTTGGGAGTTTCAGGGACTTAGGTTTCCCGGTTGACTTTCGGTTACACCTTTGCCAATTTAGAAACTGATATTTTTATACCTATATGACATATCTGATTGGTGAGATTTATTTTAAGGTCGATTTTCAACGTTCTCGGAATTCTTTGGATTGAGTTTTATTCCGAAGGTTAATCACTATTTACTCTTAACAATTTTTTTAGGGCTCTATTTACCCGAAATTATAAGTTGGAGTTAAATATAAAATTGTCATACATAGAGGTTTTAGAATGGAAGTCTATTAGTTGCTATTTTATTTCTGGGTTTCTTATTTTTCTCACGATTCGGAAATTTCCCGGATTCGTTCGGAGTTTGGGACGTATTGAAGTTCAGTTTTAATCGAGTGACTTTTAGGGTTTTATTTTCAAGGTTCATCTTTAGAACTATTTACTGAAATTTTCCAGGGCTTACAGGTACTCCCCAAACACCCACGGCCATACTGCCAATAAACATATATCTACTGGAATCATCTTCAAGTGTAACTCCACTAGGGACAACGATACACAAGGATCATCAAGGTGCCTCACCAATATCACTGTCTGCCAGGTCTTTACTAGTCAAAGCCAATGACATCCAGACAAACAAATTAAACCAAATAGAATTAAGTTTATCTATATATCTGTTCCTACAGGCAACAATCAAAAAACTAAACCTGCAAGCAAAAACAGCAAACAAGGAAAGGACGTACCTTTTCCAATTCTAGGAACAAATCTCTCAAAATCCTCAAATTCTTGAAAACAACAAGAAATCTCCAAATCTCCTGAATACAACATACAATAAGAGCAATATATAAATCATCACATCAAAATCCTAGTTAGCCAATTCTCCAAAATTATCCAAAACCCCAACCTCTCAAGATGCCACAACTGTAGAATCTCTTTGATCAATTCCCCAGAAATCCCAAACTCTGCAAAACCCTAATTGTGTGAATCCAGAAAGAATAGAAAATCACCAACAAGAATCATTCTTCATTAAACTTATGGATTAACAGAATAAAACTTGCCTTAGATTTCTTCAGAATCTAAACTCAGATTTCTCCAACCAAAAATCATATCAAAACCCCAAAAATCACAACTTCTCCAAAACCCTAGATTGAAAAATCTATAAGAATAGGCATGATTCATCTAATATATATTTTTCATATCAAATTCGTTATACCAGAATGATAATACTTGTTTCAATCTAATTCTTCGGTTGATTCCCAAAAGATCAAATCTTGATGAAACTAGGTTTTCTCCAAAGAATTTCTTCAAAATCCAAGCATAAATATTAAGGAAACGAAACGATATACGAAGAATCTTGATAGATAAAGGCAAGATTACTTACTCTTGATCCAAATCTGATCTCCCTTGATATTGTTCTTCAAAAACACCCAAAAACTCTCAATTCTCTCTCTTTGTTCAAAGCAAGGAGGTTACAAATGAAAAACACGAACCCTAAGATTTCTTATATAGGAACAACTTCGGATAGGAAAGGATGGCACTTACGTCGGCAGCCTTCTTGCCGGCTTTCACAAATTTCATAAAGGTCTAAGAGCTTTATGCCGGCAGCTTTCACATATAAGCCGATGGTTTTCAACCGTCTTAAACGTACTCCAAATCTCTTAGGGTTTTGACTGAGGAATGATGTGACAAACTCGTAGGTTAAGGGTATATTTATAGAGGTATGTTGTTTAGGAAAAACCCTAGGTTCATATCCAATTTAGGCTGCCAAAATCCATTCTTAATCAAGTTTTTGCCATGTGAATACAATAAAATTATATTTTAACTTTGACCATGAAACCTTCTTATTTAATATCCTTTGACTCTTTGACCCTTTTTCATAATCCTTTTATATACTTTAGGATTGACCATAAAACCCTCTTATTTTATATCAAATGACAAACTTACCCTTTTTTATGATTTATTTATCTTTATATTATAGTTGTCAACCTGGATCACAATTGAAAACACTATTAGTTAATTTTGGAAACAGAACCCCACAGCAACTTGTCATGCATATGAGTTAATAGCCGATGCCAAGTATCAGGGAACTATTTATTCACATTCTACTTCACTTAATTTGGGTATGCATAATGTCTTGCTAGAGACCAATTATGTCTTGTAGGCTTCAAAGGTGTTCAAGGGCTACTGCCAACATTAAGTGAACCTACAGGATCACACACAAAGAATGAATCAATCGGATCATGAGTTATTTTAATAAGCCCATAGGGAATTATCTAAGCCTAGTCCAAGTGGGAGATTGCTAGTGATGTGCCTTATGCCATATAGATACTATTGAATTATCTATTAATCTTAATAAGATTAAGATTAATAAATAATTATTAATATCAATCGTTATTTTATAAGATGTGTGTCATTTGGAATTCCTAAAAACTTATGTGTGTCTTTTGGAATTCTTGATAACCTTTTAAATCCCTAATAAGATTAAGGCAGTTGACTATGACACAGTTTCTTATAAATAGAACACAGTGATCTCTCCTAAGGTTTACAAACACTACCCGTCATATTAGAATTACAGAAAAAAAGCTCTGTAACTCAAAAAGGAGAGACCCCATTGAAAGATTCTCAAAAATTTGGAATTATTCCAACGTGCTAGTACATGCATAAAGATCTGATTGGAAATTCGTTAGTGTGGATACAGTAGAGGATGTTTACGCTTGCAACATCTCATATCCGAATTTCCAAATTCTAAAGCATAAAAAAGGTAATCTCATCCGCTTTAATTTGATTGAATCGAATGGATCCGCTGGGAATTTAAGTTTTAAAATAAAAATAATTTGTATTCCGCTGCCAGATTCGTTTTTTGGATGCTTAAATTCCCAATAGTAGGGTAGTATTACCTGATATCGTATGATTCTATTCTCAAGCACATCGTACCTACGTTGGCTTTCTTTCATTCTATACTGCTCATTAGGAAGCAGCAACATGGGGAATTTGTATTCACATGTCTTGAAAATAATCTTCTATTAGGCGACTCTAGAATTTTCCATGCAACTCTATAGATTTCTGAAAAAAAAAATTACAGTTCGTGAAATTAGGGCGATTTTCAAGGATTGTCAATTAAGAACCCAAATTTAAAAAGATTAGTCCAAAGCCAACAACTAGAACCACAACCAATCAGCTAAAAAGAATCAAATTTGAGTTAATCTTCCATTCTTTTTCTGACAAGTTTAGCCACTTTAAATTGTGAGCAACATATCCATTTTAAATTTCCACTTTAAATGGAGCATTTTTCAAAAAAATCCCTAGATTTTGAATTAGTACAGTAGGCTGACAGACCGACCTAATAATGAAGTTGAACAAAAGGTCGATAACATGGACCAACACCTATAATTATTGTTGCCTAAACTACAAAAGTTTCAAAGACATGTTTGACATAAACTAAGAATGCCTTTAGTAGGTTTCTAGGAATATAATAGCTCAAAGTGTGGAATATTTTTCAAGCTAACAGCATGGATACTAAAAGAGCTGACTAGAAAATTTTCTATGGAGTTCACATATTATTGTACAAAAGCATATAACACCATATCAAAAGATCAGATGGAACAAAATATACTGCATTTAAAAAATTGAAAATATAACTACGAAGAACGTACTCCCATCTCATCATGAGCAACTTCAACTAAGATCAATGAAAAATTTGTAGCTAACAAATTACCAAGATAAATACTGAGGAAAAGCAGCAACAAGATTTGCATAATGATAGAAAATAATAATAGTGAGGTAATCTCAATAGATTAGTAAAAAGTGAATTCATAAAGGTTCATTGATAGAGCCAGTGGCACAAAAGATAGTAAGACCTCGTAGATAAGTCAAATATGTTGGGAAATGATAGAACACAATAATACCTTTGATAAATACTCCATTACAATCATCATTGGGCTGCTTTGAGTCACAGCTCCTAGAAACTCTACTACATTAGGGTGTTGTATATTCTGAAGGAGTGCAGGCTCATCTCTGAGTGCCCTCCTGTGGAAATTGACTAATTATATTAGGTACTTTTAAAGAATAAGTTGATTAAGATAGTACAACTCACACTTGCTCTTCATCAACTAACACATGGTCTCCAAGTTCTTCAGGACTACTTGGATTCCTCTCCATGACGCAATCCAGAAAGTTCCCTATAAAAAAGCACCAAATTGATAACAGAGGAAATTTGCAATAGATGTATAGCAACTCTCTAAAAGTTCACACATAAATCATTCAATAATCATTGATATAACTTCATCTTGACGTTGCTTAACTGTAATGTACTATATAACCTATCATCAATAATGATTCTTTTCACATGCAAAAAATGCTTTTTTTTTAAATTGAAGCTAATAGAGTAAAACAGCTAGTGAAAGGACTATTTAGACCAAACTCCAACCGGGGGGGAACAGCAAGTGGAAATATCAGCAACACGGATAAATATGAGATCATGGCCACTTGATCTTTGATACATGCAGGCCTACAAGCATATAACAAAACAAATGCCACAATAACTGGAGAAAGTGTGGTTGGATTCAAAATAAACATGGCAATGATGTACCTTAGTTATCCCCACACTGTTGGTAAAACCAAATTCATTTGGATTGATCTCATACACTGGAACTTCACGAGCATGCTTGCGTGCATGGGAACAATGTAAGGCAAAAATTAGACGTATGAATTAAACTTTACAAGTTCTTTGAAATTTATGGAGATAATGAATCAACAGCACCACAGTAGAAGCATACCAAAGGTTTTGCACCGTATTTTTCAAAGAGATTAATCAGATCATGGTTCTTGTAATGTACGGTATTTGTAAGAGGCTGTATATAAATAAAATAAAATAATAGATTGAAGTGCTAAAACTTTATTATTGCTAAGAAAATATGAAGTTACACACTAATGGTGTCAAAAACTTTAGCTTTCAGCAAAGACTTTCATAATATATTTAAAGAACATTCTCTAGCAAAACTAAGAAGGAAAAAGTTGGTCAACCTTTCTTCCTCTTCCCTCCCCTTCCCTTCATTAAACCCTTATTCCTGGTTAGACTCAACAGCAGCTATAATTACTTTTCACTGAAACTGCGACACTAAAAGCACATTGTACAAATCTCACATCTATTCACAAAAACACATGTATATAACTCACTTAGCGAAGAGCATCATCTAGCCAAACAAAGAGGAAAAATGGTTTGTCAACCTTCATATTCCCTTCCCTTCACTTAAACATCTAATCCCCATTGCTAAACATAGACTCAACAAAAGCTATTACTTTTCACTGGAACTGTCATGCCAAGAACACATTGTACAAATCTCATCCCAGTTCAAAAGTACATGTAAGTACTTTTCAGTATTAACTTGGTGAATTTGAGGAGGGGAAAAAAGACACTTAGGACACAACCCGTCTTCGCCAAACCCAAACAACACTTATCTCGCCTTATAGGCCAACTAAGTCGCAACATTGGCATGGTGGAGTATAAATCTAGGTATCAACAAACCCAAGACCAATCCCCAATCCACTATTGCCACCTTTCTCGAGGCAATAAGCGTATATATTCAGTAATACCAGTAAGATTTATTATATATACTACAGACATTTCATAAGCTATTATACTTATCATATAGCATAACAACAGCAAATCGAACTATACTCCGAATATCAGTATGCAAAAACCATACACATATAAATAAGAATCATTGAAATTCATTCCATACAATCCAAAACACATGAAATTTAAGTCAAAGTTCAATGTACTTACAGTGCTGCCCAGCGATCTTTCCCATTAGGATAAGCGCCTTCTTCAAGCAACAACTCAACAACATCACAAAACCTTGGCAAGCAGCAACATGAAGAGCCGTCCTATCATCAATATCATGGAAATTAACATCGACTCTCGATTCTAGCAGCTCTTTAATCGCATCTAAATCACCTTTATACGCTAAGTACATCAATCGAGTCCATCTGGAATTGTTGTTTCCTCATGATCCTCAGTTCGTTCAGATCTAAGTTCTCGAGTTCGTCCTTAACCCTATATGGTGCAAGCGAAGACTGTTTACCAAGCTTGAAACGGACCGGCACCGGAGTAGAGGCCAGATATGATTCCATCAATAATGGAAATAATAGAAAACGGTTACAACAATAACTCGATTTCAACTACAAACAAATGGAAGAGAGACAGAATTTAGAGAGGGGAGAAAGAATCTTAGAGAGGAAGAAAGTTTCGACATGTTTTACAATGAAATTGGAGGGAAATTGATTTTAATCTTCTTAGGAAGGGGATAAGCACGCACTGAAGCGCGTAATTAGCATGCAGAGATGAGAGCTATAGTGTACATGAACTATTAAGATTGAAGTGTCAAATTGCTTCTTGGTTAGTGCTGCTTGGGTTTGGCAAAGCGGGGTTGTGTCCTAAGAATCTTTTTTGCCCTCCTCAAATTCACCAACTTGATACTAAAAAGTATTTACATGTGCTTTCGAATTGGGATTGCAGTTCCGGTTAAAAGTAATAGCTTAAAGGGAAAGAAAAAAATATGTCAAAATTGTAACCGCTCTTAATATTTCATTTGATAATTGTAAGCATTTATAAACATATGTTTGAAAATTCAAATATTTCATTTACTATATGTAAAACGCACATCTATCACCTATATTAAAAACAAAAAGTTAATCTTTAAATTAATTCAAGTTTATTATATTTTTAGTCCTCAACGTTTAGCCATTTTTCTATTTAAATCCTTAACCTTGTATTTTTTTTCCATTTAAGTCCTCAACATTTGTCAATCTTTACAAATTAGAACTTTTATTGATGCCGTTAACTTTGACATGCTATGAAATAATGTGTGTAGGTAATATGTGTCAAATATGTGTGAAATTACCTACAACACATTATTTCATAGCATGTCAAGTTAACGGCATCAATAAAAGTTCTAATTTGTAAAGATTGACAAATGTTGAGGACTTAAATGGAAAAAAATACAAGGTTAAGGATTTAAATGGAAAAATAGCTAAACGTTGAGGACTAAAAATATAATAAACTTGAATTAATTTAAAGATTAACTTTTTGTTTTAATATAGGTGATAGATGTGCGTTTTACATATAGTAAATGAAATATTTGAATTTTCAAACATATGTTTGTAAGCATATGTCAAATATGTGTGAAAAAGTTAACGACATCAATAAAAGTTCTAATTTGTAAAGATTGACAAATGTTGAGGACCTAAATGGAAAAAAATACAAGGTTAAGGATTTAATAGAAAAATAGCTAAATGTTGAGGACTAAAAATATAATAAACTTGAATTAATTTAAAGATTAACGCTTTGTTTTTAATATAGGTGATAGATGTGCATTTTAAATATAGTCAATGAAATATTTGAATTTTCAAACATATATTTATAAATGCTTACAATTATCGAATGAAATATTAAGAGAGGTTACAATTTTGACATATTTTTTTCTTTCCCTTTAAGCTATTACTTTTAACCGGAACTGCAATCCCAATTCAAAAGCACATGTAAATACTTTTCAGTATTAAGTTGGTGAACTTGAGGAGGGAAAAAAAGATTCTTAGGACACAACCCCTCTTCGCCAAACCCCAAGCAGCACTAACCAAGAAGCAATTTGACACTTCAATCTTAATAGTTCACGTACACTATAGCTCTCATCTCTGCATGCTAATTACGCGCTTCAGTGCGTGCTTATCCTTTTCCTAAGAAGATTAAAATCAATTTCCCTCCAATTTCACTGTAAAACATGTCGAAACTTTCTTCCTCTCTAAGATTCTTTCTCCCCTCTCTCTAAATTATGTTTCTCTTCCATTTGTTTGTAGTTGAAATCGAGTTATTGTTGTAACCGTTTTCAATTATTTCCATTATTGATGGAATCATATCTGGCCTCTACTCCGGAACCGGTCCGTTTCAAGCTTGGTAAACAGTATTCGCTTGCACCTTATAGGGTTAAGGACGAACTCGAGAACTTAGATCTGAACGAACTGGAGGATCATGAGGAAACAACAATTCCAGATGGACTCCGATTGATGTACTTAGCGTATAAAGGTGATTTAGATGCGATTGAAGAGCTGCTAGAATCGAGAGGAGCCGATGTTAATTTCCATGATATTGATGGTAGGACGGCTCTTCATGTTGCTGCTTGCCAAGGTTTTGTTGATGTTGTTGAGTTGTTGCTCGAAGAAGGCGCTTATCCTAATGGGAAAGATCGCTGGGGCAGTACTATAAGTAAATTGAACTTTGACTTAAATTTCATGTGTTTTGGATTGTATGGAATGAATTTCGATGATTCTTATTTATATGTGTATGGTTTTTGCATACTGATATTCAGAGTGTAGTTCGATTTGCTATTGTTATGCTATATGATAAATATAATAGCTTATGAAATGTCTACAATATATATAATAAATCTTACTAGTATTACTGAATATGTACGCTTATTGCCTCGGGAAAGACGGCAATAGTGGATTGGGGATTGGTCCTGGGTTTGTTGATATCTAGATTTATACTCCACCATGCCAAAGTTGCTACTTAGTTGGCTTATAAGGCGAGATTAGTGTTGTTTTGGGTTTGGCGAAGACGGGTTGTGTCCTAAGTGTCTTTTTTCCCCTCCTCAAATTCACCAAGTTAATACTGAAAAGTACTTACATGTACTTTTGAATTGGGATGAGATTTGTACAATGTGTTTGTAGCATTGCAGTTCCAGTGAAAAGTAATAGCTTTTGTTGAGTCAATGTTTAGCAATGGGGATTAGATATTTGAGTGAAGGGAATGGAATATGAAGGTTGACAAACCATTTTTCCTCTTAGTTTGGGTAGATGATGCTCTTCACTAAGTGAGTTATATACATGTGTTTTTGTGAATGGAGGTGAGATTTGTACAATGTGCTTTTAGTGTCGCAGTTTCAGTGTAAAGTAATTATAGCTGTTGTTGAGTCTAATATGGAATAAAGGTTTAATGAAGGGAAGGGAAGGGAAGAGGAAGAAAGGTTGATCAACTTTTTCCTTCTTAGTTTTGCTAGAGAATGTTCTTTAAATATATTATATGAAAGTCTTTGGCGAAAGCTAAAGTTTTTAACACCATTAGTGTGTAATTTCATATTTTCTTAGCAATAATAAAGTTTTAGCACTTCAATCTATTTTTTTATTTTATTTTATTTTATTTATATACAACCTCTTGTAGATGTTGTGCATTACAAGAACCATGATCTGATTAATCTCTTTGAAAAATACGGTGCAAAACCTTTGGTATGCTTCCATTGTGGTGTGCTGCTGATTCATTATCTCCATAAATTTCAAAGAACTGTAAAGTTTAATTGATATGTCTAATTTTTGCCTTAGGTTGTTCCCATGCACGCAAGCATGCTCGTGAAGTTCCAGTGTATGAGATCAATCCAAATGAATTTGGTTTTACCAACAGTGTGGGGATAACTAAGGTACATCTTGCCATGTTTCTTTTGAATCCAACCACACTTTCTCCAGTTATTGTGGCATTTGTTTTGTTATATGCCTGTAGGACTTCATGTTTAAAGATCAAGTGGCCATGATATCATTATTTCAGGTGATTTATCCATAATTATAAGTTTAAAATAGTAACTTGCCACACCGAAATTACTACTTCAGTTAAAATTATAAATCAAGCATAGCCAAGTGATCCATATTTACAATTTTAACCACATTAAGCACGTGAGTTCATGAGTTTTATCAAAACCCGCATAAACCCAGGTTACGTTCATTCGGATTATCAAACCTCTCACAAGTATCTTTAATGCTAATTTATCTATTCCGCATGGGCCTTATACAAACTAAATAGATCATGAACAACAATAGTTAAATATCCAGATTATCAGATACCAACATCAAACATATTAATGGATATTATGTGCGAACTATTACTCTTAATCTTTGCTTGATTCGATTTGGATTGAAATTCATGTAAAGATTAGATATGAGAAAATGGAGTTATGTTGATTTTCTCACTAACGCTTGTTGATTTTGCAAATGTTGCCTTTCTTTTACACTTTAGTTATGTTTATTAAACTTAGATAAATATACACTATTAGTCACATTTGTGGATAAATTTACATTGCACCAAACTGTTATTACATTTGTAACTCTTTTAAAAAAATAAACGTTACCAATTTTCATTAACAAATAAAAATTCACTTTACATAAGGAAAATAAAAGGAACTAAATTTGAAAAGAAAAATTAATTATTCTTTCAAAATTAATTTAATTTATAATGACTAATCTTAATTTCTTTTTTTTTTTTTGAAAAATAATTTAATTTATGATCATGATATTGTGTCTATATTTTCAAATACCTAGTTTAAGTTTAATTATACTTAACCATGGTCAAAACAATTACAAGGATTGAATAGTTTTGATAACAAAGATCTAAAAGTTAAACAACATTATATATTATGTCACACCATACATACACACACATATATACATATGCTATTGAATTTAGATTTAAATTTTGAAAATCAATTAAAAATAATATGTGTAAAAGAAAATAATTTTGAAAAAGAGAAAACAAAAACAACAGTTGTAAGCCCCAGAAAATTTCAATAAATGATTTCAAGATGAACTTCGAAAATAAACCTTAAAAATCACTCCAAATTAAAACCGAATTTCGGCAAGTCCTAAATCGTGAATGAATCCAAAAAAATTTCTTAATCATGAGAAAATGAAAATCTTTAAAAATAAATAAAAACTCAGTGGTCTTCAAATTCAAAACCACGACGTACGAAAAATTCCATATTTAACTCCGACTTATAAAAACGGGTAATATAAAGCTCAAAAACAAATTATTAAAAAGCAAATAACGATTGACTTTCGAAAATATAACTCAATTCAAGAATTCCGAAAACATTAAGAGATATTAAATACTTACAAAAAAAAATTTAAAATAAATTTCTCAAATTAAATATGTTATATAAACATAAATATCAGTTTCCAAATTGGCAAAGGTCTAAACCGAAAATCACCGGAAACCCTAACCGGAATACAATAGTGTAAGTCCGGCAATCTAGCGCCCCTAACCTAGAGGCCGAGATGTAGTTTAAATATATAGAATACTCATAGTAATATAAGTTGTTTAAATATCAGATTGGTAAATTTTTGACCTATTTCGAACCCGTTCGGATACAGACTTCGAAAAGGTGTCCCGGGGCTCGAGATATCAAAATATACCAATAGTACCGTTAGACTCGTAATTTCATAAGATTTCTAAATATATCAGTTATATAATTTTTCGGGTTATAAAAGTTACAGTTATAACCTTTTTATCGTATTTCCATTATTACCGGTAATTGATTAGTCTTTTGCACTATTCATTTTTATTTCATTACAAAATTTTATTATTCTTATAAAGCCTTATATTTTGAGATAAATATTTTATATGTTATAGAAAATTTTTTTTTCTAAAATTTAGTTCGTTTCGGGTCTTTACGGGATCAGATTCTGTTTAAGACCCGATACTAAAAATAAAATAAATTAATTTAATAATTAAAAATATTTGAAAAATATTTATATTTTCATAAAATAATTTTTTAGAATTTTTCGGGTTATAAAAATATTATTTATAGCCCATATTCGCGTATTTTGATCATACCGGTAACATAATTGTTAAAATACTAAAATAATTCAAATAATTATTTAATTTTAATTATGAAAAATCTGCTACAATTATTTGGAATAAATTTTCTAATTTTTTTATTTTATTTATTTTATTAATAAAGTACTTTACAACCCATACCTTCAAGTACACCTTACACATATCACTTCATTTTCACTTCAATCTTTCTACACATTATCCACAATTGATGGCAGATTTTTGACCCTCTTTATGGCTGCCATTGTCCTTCATTTACTCCTATTTTGACTAAAATTAATTATATTCAATCCTTCTTCAAAAAGTTACATTACACATTAATTACACAATTCAATTTTGAGTCAAATTTCAACAAATTCACTCTCTCTCCTCTCTTAACATTCACGTGCAGCATGGGCTTCATTGGCTGCCCTTGTTTTATTTTTTTCTCTCATTTATTCAATTAAAACACTCATTTTCTCTCTCTCCTTCATTTACTCACTTTCCCTCTTTCATTCTTTAGTCTTTCTCTCTCATTTTTCCTCTCTTTCTTTCTTCTTTCTCTTGTTCTTCAAGAACACAAGCTGCCCCCATTCCATTCTTGAGCTTCCACACTTCATTCCTAAAGATTTCTAAGCAAATCTTCTTCCCAAAGCTCCATAGGTGATATAGGTAAAGTGTAATGAAGGTTTCATGCATCAAATGACCTTCCATAAGCTTAAAAGCTTAGGATGATGATGCCAAAAATGAAACTCTCCTTTTCTCTACTTTTATTATCTTGTATTTCAATTATTTTCTTGTTTAAAGTTGATATATATTGTAGATCTAACTTTTTATAGCTTTGATTTTTGTTTATGCCATAGATCTTGTATTTAAGTTGTTATTTTTGTTATTCCTTATGATTTATGCATAGATCTAGCATCCACATGTCTATCTTAGTGATTCATGCATGTAAAACTAGTTTAGAAAACTAGATCTAAAGTTTTGAGTTCATAGATGCATTAGATCTTTGTTTATGTTCATGAACAACTTGCTATAGCTTGATGATGGTAGGAAAGTTGTAGGAAACCAAGATCTATTTTGTTTTCAACAAAAATCAATTTTGAAAATTCGGATGAAAATGGAACCATAGTTAGAAAAGTGGTTTTTCAACTTCAAAATGTGTATTTTTCATTTAAAATGAAGGGCTTAGGGTATAGATAACATAAATGAGTAATTTTGATGAGCAAAGTTTAGATCTATGAGTTTAAAGTTTGTTTTCATGGGTTTCATCTAGGTGTATGTTCATATTATGTGAAGATCTTAGATTTGAACTTGAACAAAATTTGTGAAATTCGTATTTTGGCAAGACCAATATTTAAAAACCACTTTCCAAGTGTCAAAATGTAATTTTTCTTAAGAAAATGAAGGCTTAATATATGAATATCATCAAGACTTCTTTTTACAAGAATCTAATGTGATTTTCAAAAGTTATTTTCAAAATAAAAATTCTATTTTCGGATTTTGGCCAAGGCCTATTTTAAAAACATGTTTTCCAACTCAAAAATGAAGTTTTTATTTAAGAAATGAAAGGCTCTTAGGATAGGATATGTAAGGAATGGATTTTCATGAGCTTAGATAGATTTTATCAAAAGATATAACCAAAAATGAATTTTGTAAATTCGGATCCCAACCAAGACCAATTTTTAGAACCCATGTATCAACTCCAAAACTCATGTTTTATGTGAAAAATGAAGTATATAGGTAATAGATATCATTAAGCAATGATTTTTACAAGTTAAAATGAGTTTAGGCATGAGTAAGGTGTTAAACAAGTAATGGAATTAAAATGAAAAATTTTGAGTTAGTGATCAATTGTCAAATTCGTAATTTGAGATGATGCATAAGTAATCACTTAGTATTTGAGTTCAAATTGCAAGTTTTATGTGTTAAATGAAGTCCTTAGGTAATTGATATAGTAAAGCCTTAAATTTTAATGCTTTAAACAAGTTTTCCCCAAATGAATCATTCAAAAAGTGGATTTTCTAAAATTCGGATTTTTGAGTAAATCATATTGGAAAACATATTTACAAAGTGTAAAATGGAAATTTTTATGTAGAAATGAAGGTCATAAGTAATATATATAATGAAGACTCAATTTTAACAAAAATAATTATATTTTCTTAAGTAATAAATCCAAAACAAATGGAAATGATCAAAGTTAGAAAACTAGATTTTTCAAAAAGTAGTTATAGTTGAAGTCTTGCAAAATAAAGAGTTCTAAAATTTTCTTTTACCAAAAATCATCAAGACCATGCATACATGAAACTCATTCATGCCATTCATGTTAGGAAATCATTCATATTGCATGTATGGCTAATTTATAATAAAAACATTACAAACATTACAAAACTATTTTTCGGAATGAAACCGTTACTGATCAGATCTGATCCCTCTGTTCGAGACCTAAAGTTTTCAAAACTTAAATATAATGTTAGAATTAGATAGATCTTTCGAAGTAGATAGAAATCGATATATAATTTGCGAGATTCCGAGTTAAAATGACCAAGTTATGGCCGTTTTAAGTTGGAATTCCCGCTTAGGACGCGAATTGCGAATTTGATAGTTGAATGAGATAGTTTGGATTAGTTAAGTGATGAAATACTTATTAGAGTATTTCTTCCTTTTTAGGAGATCCCGAGATCGACGATTCCCTACCACCGGATTATTATTACTAGAAGACCGGTGATCCAATGGCCGAGTGAGTTTCTCCTTGTTTTGTTACCTTGATTGTGATTGTAGTTAGTTGCATTAGAATTATAGGAACAAGATAAAAATCGATATGAATGGGGATGGGATATATGATGAGACTGTGATGAATGTATGCCAAAGAATACTAAAGCATATCGAAACCACGATTTGATTGGATAACTGCACCGTTCATATTATTTCTGTTATATGTGTGATATTGGTTGGTCACTCTAAAGAATGTATAAATATTTTTGACCTAAGCAAAAATTAAATTGGTCATGCATCGCATCGGACATATTGCATTTGGTAGCATGCTACTCCTACGCAGGTCGATCGGTATGGTCCGCGGATGACTCGTTTGGATAACGAACCCGGTGCCAGAGCTCATTCAGGGTACTAAGGCGCATGTGGATGCATTCTTGGATGAGCCTCGCCGAGTCGAGTGCTAAGAGCCAAGGGCTTGGGGACTAGATGCGGTCGTGTAGACTCAATACCATTCCTAACCCAAGATACGGAGGGCGTAAATCCCTTCTGTGTGTGGGTTCCAGATACCCATGCATAATTGCTTGCTCACGTGTTTGTTCATGTGTCACGCCTTGTAGGGTATCCTAAACGTAACAGCCCGCCACATACTAAATAAGACTCTCGAGTTCCCTACCCGAGCCCTTCGGGAGTCTTAAGTAGATGTAAAGCGTTCCTTTACGACAATAGAATACTTCAACAAATGGAGTTAAACAGTCTAATGTGGCATTCATTAGCCATAGATAATAAATCAAAACGCATCATTATAGTTTACAAAATCTAAGGGGCATTTCCCCGCAAAATAATAACAAGTCCATTACAGTCATCCAGAATTCTTAGTTTCCAACGGAAGTCTATACAAAAAGAATGGATTAAACTTCTAGGGGAAACTCCTATCTCCGGTACCTGTGCTGTAGCTTGCCTTGGCCTAAGCCATATAAACTTGTGCTGCAACAGATAAAAACTATGGGGGCGTAAGCTAACTAGCTTAGTGAGTAATAACTTCCATAATCACAATTAAATACAAATCATTCAAGCAAGTGTATGCATCAAACAGATGTGATCAACAAACATATGACCAACCGGAAATCATATGTGAATAGACTTGCGCCCTCCATCCCGGGTTAGCAGATTAACGAATCCTGCGGTACGACGCCATTTAAGCTCACGGTCAACTAACAATATTTCGTTTTATGGATCACGATTAACCAACAAATTGGTTTTATGGGTCACGAAAAACCAACCAATGCGAATGCTCCAACCCCATCGTGATATGAATGAATCCAATTTACAATTGAAGTCGAATATACATTAGTTCAATTCTCTTAGGTGACCAACAAGTATTCGCAGACATTCATCATAAGATACTAGCTAATCAGTTAATAGCTTAACACCCGGTTTCGATATTCCTTAAGTTCCATTTCACATATCAACAGTAGACAACATATATAATTCCCATATACCCCATCATGCATATACAATTTCTTTTTATCTTTGCCTATACTACTAGTGCCACTACATTACAATCACATTCATTCATTGAGAGCGGAAGTAAAACTCACTCGGCCATTGAACGCCGGTCTTTCTAATAGTAGTAGTCGGAAGGTAGGGTGTCATCTACTCAGGATCACCTACGAAGTAAGAATAATCCTATTGAGATTCTCATTATGTAACCAAATCAAACTATACATCTAAACTAGTTGAAACGGATTTCTCGCTATTTGCAGAAGTTTCCGACTTAAACGGCCTAACTTGGTCATTTCAACTCGGAATTTTGTAAATTTATATCGATCTCTATCTACTTCGAAAGATCTACCTATTCTAATATTAAAACTCAAGTTTTGAAAATAGTAAAGTCACGGAACAGTGGATCAAATCTGTTCCTCACTTTCTCCAATTCCGACAATTTGTTTTGCTTTGATAAGAATGTTCCTAGTTGATGATTTATGCATGAATGGTATAGGAATGAATTACTAGCATGAATGCCATGTAATGGACTCAATATATGCATGGTCATGATGATTTTGTGATAATAAACTCCTTATGAACTCCTAAGTGTTAGAAAATTCTGTAAAGTTTTTCTAAAAAGCTATTCTTCCACTTTACACTCCTTAGGGTTCTTTGACTTTTAATCTTGTAATCCACTTGTTATCTAACTAAATAAGTTCTCAAAGTCTATATTAAATCATGACCTTCATTCATGCATAAAATTTTCCATTTTTCATTTGGTAAACATGTCTTTAAATAAGCTTTTTGTAAAAATCCGAATTTTCCAAATTTCATTTTCTTGCATTTTTCTTAGGAAAAACTTGTTAATGCATAAAAATTGAAGCTCAATATATATTATTCTAGACTTCATTTAGTTATAAAACATCCAATTTAGACTTAAATACCAAGTGTTCTTGTAGGCATGAACCTAAGTTACGAATTTTAACTATTGATCAACATACCAATATTTTTCATTCTAACTCCACCACTTGTTTTACATTCCTATCATGCCTAAACTCATCTAAACTTATGAAAATCATTCTTTCAAGATATCTACTACACATACCCTTCATTTTTCATATGAAATATGAGTTCAAAAGTGATTTTGGTGGTCTTTAAAGTAGGGTTTCCATTTCATCCGAATTTTCAACATTTCATATTTGACAAAGTCCTTCCTTTTTCAATGTTCTTGCTTCCTATATGTAAAGATTCACTATCTAACACCTCTATACATGATCAAGACTACATTTTTATGATCATCAATGCATGGAAATAAAAATAACTCTATGATCATACATGTACATGAAGTTGTGGATGTCTAAACCTTAGATCTACTAAATATAATGCATGAATCATGGATCTCATGGCATGAACAACAATATATATGCAAGATCTTTACTTTACATGCATGAACAAGATGAGATCTTAACATAAACACATCTAAACACTAGATCCATGTCTTGTAATGGCTTGATATTCTTGTTCATGTGTTTTCATGTCCCTAGCAAGAGCATCATGGGGGTTAAATGAGAAAACACACAAGATATAGTCTTGCCATTACAAGATCTAGGAAGAACAAGGTCTAAAATCAACATACCAAAGGAGTCTTGAGTGGAAAAGAGAAAAAAAAGTTGAAGTTGTGAGGGGGGAGGGGCAAAGCTCACGGCACCAAGGGGGAAAAAGGAGGATTTTTACTCTTTTGTAAAATTGAAACAGAAGAAATGAGGAGAGAGAGAGAAAAATATGTTTATATATGAAGGCATTAGGGTTTATTAATGAATAAAAATTGTAAAAATAAATCAAATGAGGGAAAAATTCAAGGGGGGGGGGGGGGGGGGGGGGGGGGGGGGGGGGGGTGTGGCACCGGCCACTTCAAGAGGGAGTGTGTGTGTGTGTTTGAAATTTTGATATTTATAATTTAGTTAATTAAAATGTAATAAATGTGATAATTGATTAAGAGACAAAATTTCTTGGAAAAGAAAATTGAAATGAGTAGTTGTAAGGATGTAAGAATGGGTATGGGTAGTGTGTAGTGTAGGTTGTACTTGTGAATAGTAGACAAGACATCTACTTTACCGGTTGTTCCGAAAACACGGGAAAAGCTATAACTGTAATTTTTATAGCTCGGAAAATATACGAAATTGATATTTTTGGAATCCTTATAAAATTACGGTTCTAATGAATATTCCGGAATATTTTTCTGAATCCGTGGTCCGGGGCATGCTTTTCCGTAATTGAGCTCGGGAAGGCTCGGAATTGAAAAATTCCCGAATTTAAAACTTTCAGAGGTTTGAAATATACTTTAAAACAATAATTCAACTTCATTTACTTTATAACATTTCTTTTATTATAAAACCGAAGGAAAGTCGGATTTAGGATTCCTAGGCTTCTCTCACTGAACTCAACCTGGATCGGATTAGGGTTTCACTTCCAACTCCTCGGGTTTCCTAGGTACTGAGAATACCGGGGTTTACATCATGCATAGCATATGATTGATTAATAACTTGTTTGTTGTGGTACAGAACTAAGAGAATTCTCACTAAGCTAGTGTAGCTTATGCCCCAATAGTTGTTTAAATGAGCAGGTTATTTCAAGAATGCAAAGTGGGGACCGAATTGGTAGGAGCCGGGAATGACTCCGAGATTTCGGCAAAGAGCACGAATGTTTGAAGTTACCAGCTAGTTTTATTATTTGCCTTGTAATAGTTTTACATAGTAGAATCTTTTGATGAAGTGTAATTGAAGTTTAATGATTTGTATTATGAAGTATAGTGATTTGTATCTGAAGTATAGTAAATTTATATTTCCTTTACATTGTTACTCAAGCTATATCAACGTAAAATGTATTACTTCGATGAGTCTCCTCCATGTGTTAGACGCCTTGTACATAGTATGGAAGCCTTCGCGTGACTGAGGTGGTCATTCTTAAACTTTAATATTGTGTACGGCAGCAGAGCCACGTTCAGGGTACCCTTCGGGGCGTGACAACGGTTCCCTCTCTCTACCCCTCATTTTCCTTTACGTTATTTTTTCCATTCCCTTTTATCTCTCCTTCTTTATCTTCTACAAATGTAAAACCTAACCTTAACCCTAACCCCAAATCTACCACCTCATCCATCTCTGTCTCTCCCATTTCGATGTTGAATATTTGTTTCCATCTTACCTAAAGTTTAAGGCGTTTAATATTCTATTGTTTTTTGTCTGGTGTAGACGTTAATTAATGAGAAGACATTTTTGAAGTAGCAAAAGTTATTTCTATGGCAGGTAAGTAGTCGATTAATGAATCTGGGTTTATTAATTTTTTCAAAGCTAGTATGATTAGGCCTAAAGTTTGTATCTTTCATGTACTTAAAACCTAAATTATGATATAGAACGTTTTCAGCGTTGTTCTGTTTAGGACATGTAGACAATGCTTATGAATATTAGGCATTATGAGAATATAAATGTGGGATCTTTGTATTTCTCATTGAAGTTTATAGACTGACATGTGTGGGTTTTGAATTATGAAGAGCTGTGATTATAGTTATATGTTTGATATTAGGAGATTTAGGTTCTTGTTATTGGTGATATGATTGTTCATTCATTTATTTGTGCATGAACTTTATAGATCAAAGAAGTCTAGAAAGGGAAAGAGACTCAGAAAAGGTGGAAACAGGTTTCAGAGGAGTATTGGATTGGGTAAAACACATGGGGTAATGTAGAATACCAATCTTTCCTGGAATGAGAACAACCTAAGCAGTAAATGGAAATATTTCTGTTTTTTCATGAATGAAATCGTTGAAGATCAATTATTGTTTTGTATTTGATTTGGTAATGAAGACTTGAAGGAAACTTTATTTTACTTCCAAAAGTTATAATACATAGTCAAATTATAGTTTGTTAGTTTGATTCATAGGCCTAATAGTCAAGTGTGTTTTTGTTTTTCCCTCCTTAAATTAATGTACAATTTTCACTTATAGGCATCTTAAATCAAATTTGACATTACATTTAATGTAAACGATATGTAAAGACGGCAAAGTACAGGGAAAAGTGGCACTGTTGAATTTTGAAATCTAGAAATTCATTTCAAATAGATGAACCTTCTCAGACTACTTCTTCTTAATAAAAAAAAATGTGCCAAGGTAACAAATGCAAAGATTTGGATTGTTATTTATGTAGCATTAAGAAAATCCTAAAATTTTTAAGTGAAACAAAATCTCCCATTAATGCAATTATCATAGTTGAGATGGATTAGTTAAGACATATGAACGTATATAGCAATAGTTTCATAATCTATTGAATCCTTTGTGCAACTTGCACTTCTTGCCTTATAAATCATCAATTTTGTTATATGTCCTTTGTTCATATGCATAAGACATAAGTAATTTTTTTTTATATATAATTTGACAGGCTATTAAACAAATTAGTCTCTCAATGTATTAGAGGATATGTAAAACCTATTTATATATCTATCTAAATTACATTTTCAAGTTAATAGAAGAATAAAGAGTGCGCATAAAATTGCTGGAAATTAAAATTTGGTGTTCTTTGTGGTGCTAGGTATGAAATATGTACATCTTATACAATGTGACTAGGAACTCCTAGCATTACATTATAAAAACTTACTGTAAACCCGGTTTCATAGTAATGAGTAAGCTCCGTAAATCGGAAATCAAAACCCTAAATAGGATTAGTACAAGTAACCTAGAAACCCTAATTCCGGCTTTTCTTAGATTTCTATATAAAAGAACCTCTATAAGATAAATTAATGCGGATTATTGTTTTATAGTATATTTCGAACCATACAAAATTTTGATTTCGAAAAATTTTCTATTCCGAGCTTTCCCGAGCTTCATTACGGAAAAGCGAGCCCGGAACTAGAAACTCAGAAAAATATTCCGGAATACTCGTTAGAACCGGAATTTTATAAGGATTTCAAAAATATATATTTTATAATTTTTCGGGCTATAAAAATTACAATTATAGCCTTTTTCCCGTATTTTCGTTACTATCGATAAAGTAGATGTCTTATCTACTATTCCTTACTATTCACAAGTACAACCTACTACACACATACCCATACCCTATTCTTACAACCTTTCAATCACTCAATTCATTTCCTTTTCCAAGAAATTTTGTCTCTTAACAAATTATTACAATTAATACAATTATTACATAAATTCAAATTTCAAATGAAATCAAATATATCCCTCTCTCACTCCTTACATTGGAAGGCGTGAAACCCTCCCATTTTGGCTCCAAAATGCATTGTTTTATATTTTCTTTTAACACTCACAAACCCTAATTCCTCTAATATAAATAACCCTTTACTTTTCTCTCTCTTCACTTTTCATTTCATTTGTTCAATTGTCCAAAAAGCTCTCAAACCCTCTCTTCTTTTCTCTCAATGCCGTGACCTCCCTTACACCACACACACACACACAAGCTTCAATTTTCTTCTCCATTCCTCATCTATTTCAAGCCTTAGGTGATGATTCCTAAGCCTTTACACTACTTAATCTTGTAATGGCAAGATTATTCATGAGTATTTTCACTCAAAGTCCCCATGAGCTCTTGCTAGGGACAAAGAAAATGCTACTACATGAATATCAAGCCATCACAAGAGTAGATCTTGTGTTTGATCAAGTTTTTGTTGAAGATATTTCATGTTCATGCATGTAGGAGTGGAGTAGAGTAGAGATCTAGCATAAAATTTCATGTCCATGCTTTTAAACTTCATATCATGCATCATAAGTAGTAGATCTATCATTTTTACCACTCACCTTCATGTAGACATACTAGATCTCATCTTTATGTTGAGTTTATGTGCATTTATGGTCATAAATGCTTTTGTCTTGAGTAAATAACTTGCTAGTATGTAGATCTATAGGTAGATGAGTTAATGAAACCAAAAAGGAAAAGTTTTTGTTTGAAATACTCAAAGTCAAATTCGTATGGTTTTAAAGGCCTATTTTGAAAACCCTTTTATCAACTTCAAAACATGTATTTTACAAGAAAAATGAAGCCTTTAGGTGATAGATGGTGTTTGATGATATTTTCCATAAGTTTAAATGGGTTTCTACCAAAGGAAATGTTTAAAACAAGAGGTGAAGTCCAATAGAAATTTTGAGTTGAAAATCTTGTAGGCCAAATTCGTAATAATGGATAGATGGTTAGAAAACACTAGTTTTCCAACTTCAAATATGGTATTTTCTTAAATAAATAGAGTCCTTAGGGTATAGGTAAAATAAATACACAAAGTTCTAAGTATAAAATGCTTTTTCCTCAAGAGAATCAACTTGAAAATGAATTTTTCTAAATTCGGATTTTTGGACAAATCCTATTTGAAAACCTATTTACAAAGTGTAGAATGCAAGTTTTTATGTAGAAATGAAGGCTTGGGTAATAGGTTTAATAAAGACTTAATTTAGATAAAGATAAATTGATTTTTCTTAAAGAAATAACCTCAAAACAAATGAGATAGTCAAAGTTAGTAAACTAGTTTTTCTTGAAAGTGTATAATCATGGAGTTACACAAGTAAGAAGTTTCTAATTTTTCCTTTTAGTAAATAATTTCAAAAGCATGCATGCATCAAGTTCATATCATATCATTCATGATAGGAAATCATCTATATTGCATGAGTAGTTGAACTATATGCTAGAAACATCACAAACATCCACAAAAAGTATTTTTCGGAATTGGAGTCTTCGGACGACCAGAACTGTTTCCTCTGTTTGGTGACTTAAATATTTTCGAAACTTGAAAATAATATTAGGAATAGATAGATCTTTCGAAGTAGATAGAAATCGATATATTATATGCTCAATTCCGAGTCAAAATGAGTTAGATATGGTCATTTAAAGTTAGGACTTTATCTTATGCGGAAATTGACGAACTTAGTAGTTAGAATAGTTAAGTTATTAGAACCTTATGAGAAATACTCATTGAGGGTATTCTTTGTACTTAGGTGAATTGGAGGAAGGGTTACCACTCCCCGAGGACTATTACGACTAGTGGATTTCACTACATGGACAAGTGAGTTCATTTCTCAATTAATTATGCTCTTGGATGTGCTTGTAGTAGTAGTGGCATTAGACTTAGGAAAAGATAAAATTGTGATTGAATGATGATCTAAACTTGTATGAATGAACGATAAGTATATCGAGGCAAGCTTTGTTGCAATAACTTGTATGAGCTAGTATAGATTTGGAGTGTCTGAAATCTGTATGATCACTTCTAAAATTATCTAATTAATATGCCATGATTATATGAATAAATTGTACATGCATATCACGTAGTGAGTCACATTGCATTACGAGAATGCTTTTGGTGGGAACAAAAGTATGATCGGGAGGCAGCGGGTCTTTAATGAAGGGGACTAGGGTTGCATGACTTATGGACCACCCCATTCAAATAATGAAAACTATGGTTGCATGACTTATGGACCAACATTAAAATTGTGGTTGCATGTCTTATGGACCACCCCACTTAAGATTGGGACTATGGTTGCATGTCTTATGGACCAACATTGGAACTGTAGTTGCATGACTTATGAACTACCCCAAACCCCGAATGGAGGGCGTAAATCCATTCACATATGATTACCGGAAAGTCATATGCTTGCTTGCTCATTTGCTTGTGCATTCATATGGTTGCTTAATTATAACTTGCTTGTATAGATATTTTTAGCTTGATCGAGTATGTTATTTGGAAAATGAATCTCACTAAGCAATTAGCTTATACCCCAATAGTTTTGTTGCAGTGTCCCTATTTTTGGGTTGTTTCGAGAGGACACTTGTGCAGGTATATCATTGGATTAAGGAGCTTTTGAAGAAGTCGGGACCTAGTATAGGCGTGGACTTCTAGGAAAATCTCTTTAATGTAGACTCAGATATTTGTAACATGGAGCTAAACGATGTAGACTCCCATTATTTTGGCAGGGGTACGCCCCCTTGGTTTTTGTAAAATTTAACTATTTATCTGTTGTGATTTCTATTCTTAATGCTATGTATGCTTTCTTAAGACTACTCGATTCAAAGTGTGATCCTAAAAGTTGTGTAAGTACACCTTACACCCGATATGTAAACTTATGGGATGACTAAGGATGTCATACTTAAGTTTAAATATCGAGTGTGCTGGACTGTCGCGTTTAGGGTACCCTTTGGGGCGTGACACTTACCTTTCCCATTTTGTATTGATTTTCTCCATTAAGTGTCACAATTCATATAAAACTTAATTCCTACTTTTTGATGTTTACTCCATGTCTTAAACATTGATTTGTTTTATAGGTTTCAACATGATAGCATTTGATTGGAGGGAATATTGATAATGTACTATGTAGGTACATGGCCTTCTCTGTCTATGTGTGTGTGTGTTTTTTCTTTTTTCCTCATATATAGTAGATGTTTGTGGTGGTTGGTGTGTCATAAAAAAATAAAACTAAATCCTAGGCTAATTTTATCTTATTTGTTTCTTATTCTATAATCATTCAATGAGAACTGGTTATAATAACTCATAAAAAAAAAGGAATTTGAAAAGAGATAATCTAAGCAAGTGCACAACAGGATCGATATAGAATAAATTTTCTGGCTTGTTATAGAGAGTACCTGATGATTTCATTATAGGGCTCACTATAAAAAGAACCGAGGATATCTTTTAGGGCTTTCTACAGAGAGAGAAACCTATGATCTCTCAAACACTTAAGTTCTGAATTGTTTAGATAAAAAAAGGACATGTTTTTCTTCCAATCTTATCTATGCTCTAAATGCAAACATTATAAGTGGTAGTTAAATCTAACCTCCACTACCTCTTTAATTTCCTATTTTGAATCTAAACACTAATTGATATAAAACTCCTACAATTTTCTTACATGTGGTTGTATGGTAACTAGCATTATTCGGCACACATACACCCCTAGCTTAACTTTTGTAGATACAACTCAATAAGTACAAAAAATATAGACACATTAGCAACTATGATTATAACAAGGTACTTATGCACACATGTAAGTTCATGCATAGTAAATTTTACAAAAAGGGTTCCATCCATATCTTTTCAATTATAAGAATATTATGATGGTCATCAACAATCAAGGAGAATTGTTTTATTATCTTTAGTGTGCATAATAGGGTATTGATTTGTTCTTAGTCCCACACGCACACCCCATCCCCCACCCCACCCCCGTGCTTGTCTTTACTCTTAATAGAGATTTTTCTACCTCATTTAACAATCCTCTTTCTAACCCTGGAAAGTGTTCTTTGCAGATAATGCAAGTCTAGAGAGAAACTAGATAGTAAGTTGTATCCATTATATGGGAGAAATACATTTCTCTAGTTGTTAAAAAAAGGCTTGATGAATTTTTTTGGTTTTTGATAGCTCTAGTATATGAGTTAACTTATGTCATCTGCAATTTGTGTTACTACTCATACCAAATTTGTGAAGCATGGATCATTTTATTTCTTTATTACACTAAACCTTCATATCTTTCATAAGATTTAATGATTCTCTTATTTTTTTAGTTATTTAAATTCTTTTCATATATTCTTCGATAATGATTCTTCTCATTTTACTGTCTACAGATTTATATCCATTGATCCACCAACCACATTGTGCACTACCATCCTATATCTAAATTCTCATGCATGTTAATTATGTCACTAAATCCTTCTATTCTAATCCAATTATCCATCTTTTATCTCAAATCAAATTTTCTATTCAAAATTCTATTCAGACTTCATTTTCCTTTCTTGTCTTTGTTTCATGTAGACTATACTTCTAACTATATTTGAAAATTAAATCTCTAAAATTCCATCTCCACTAATGAAATTATCCTAGGTGATTACTCTAACCATATGTTTCTTGATATTCACCTATCAATTATTTGGTCTCCTAATGAGAAAATATTAAGAGACATACTCCACCTTCTTATTTTCAAGAATATATAGGGCGGCAAAATTCTCTTTAACCCTTCCATCCATAGAGGCCTCCCAGGCATTGAATTCAAACTTATAGACTAAATCCATAAACTTATTCAAGCTCAAGACATCAGTACGCCTAGGTCTATATCCACCATTCCCATTGTTTCCTAACTCTCCCATCTCATATTCCATTGTTGTTGGAAACTACTCCCCAAAAGAGTATTCACCACCTATATGAGATGTGCAGCATTTACTGGTACTATTGACCTACAGGTGGGGCAGTAGTTGTCGTGAATCCTTATAGTAATAGATTATAGGGGCTGGTTCTCCTATGGTTATCCTCTATTAACTTCCATTTAACCATCAATGGAGGAACCAATATAGATATTCTCCTTCTAGGTGGCATTCTAGCATAGATCAACACACCACAAAGATAAAGCTAAATCCAACTTAAAGATCAAAACTCTTATATACTTACTAGGTAAAAACCAAACTAAGCTAGAAGAACACACCTATTATTGCTACCCAACTCATCAATGCTCACCGTCCTAAGGAGTTCATAACCTATATCTATTAAGATCAAAACTATTGCTCTGATACCAATTAAGCTGTAACGCCCTAAACTAAGGCATTACCACCCCACGTGTCCCTCTCTTAAAAGAGACATGGAAAGGCTCTAAATTCTCAATACCACAAAATATAAACATATAGAAATCTCCATGAACCCACATTTAATGGTACTCCAGAAGAAACAAAACCGTGAAACCTGTAATTTATAACTTTCATATCTCCTGTAATATAAACTAAATCCGAGTTGGCAAAACCAAAGCAGACAATGATCTAGAAAAGATCTAACTTCTAACTTAAAATCATATAATCATGTTTAATAAACTATTACATAAAAAACCAATACTTTAAATCCTAAAAAAGATAAATAATCAAAATATTGTTTCAAAAATCTTCAATAACTTAAGAAATCTTTTTTTTTTCATATATCCTGTATAACATCCTATTCCTCTACAGTATAGTCAGGTCCACTATCGCCATCCCCATGATCAAAATACAAGTCATAACTAGACAATTCATAAACAATATCTCCATCACTTGTATTTGAAAAGAAAGGAATGAAGGAAAACACCTAGTACGCCAATCCACAAACAAAATGCAAATGCACAAACGACATGTATGTATATGTGCAACTAACTAAATGCAAACAGCATGATTGTTATCTTCATTAAGTCTGCAAAACAACACAGTTCAGAATCATAGATCTCTGATCCTAAACTTGGAGTTACTTAAACTCCTGAAAAACAACCAGATATCGAAAATAAATAATTATATACATATATTGGTGAATGGGTACTCCCCAAATACCCACAGCCATAATGTCAATAAACCTATATCTACAGGAATCATCTTCATGTGTAACTGCACTAGGGACAACGACACACAAGGATCATCAGGATGCCTCACCAATATCACTGTCTGCCAGGTCTTTACTGGTCAAAGCCAATGACATCCAGACAAACAAATTAAACCAAATAGAATTAAGTTTATTTATATATCTGTTCCTACAGGCAACAATAAAAAAACTAAACATGCAAGCAAAAACAACAAACAAGGAAAGGACGTACCTTTTTCCAATTCTAGGAACAAATCTCTCAAAATCCTCAAATTCTTGAAAACAACAAGAAATCTCCAAATCTCCTGAATATAACATACAATAAGAGCAACATATAAATCATCACATCAAAATCCTATTTAGCCAATTCTCCAAAATTATCCAAAACCCTGACCTTTCAAGATGCCACAACTGCAGAATCTCTTTAATCAATTCCCCAGAAATCCCAAACTCTGCAAAACCCTAATTGTGTGAATCCAGAAAGAATAGAAAATCACCAACAAGAATCATTCTTCATTAAACTTATGGATTAACAGAATAAAACTTACCTTAGATTTCTTCATAATCTAAACTCAGATTTCTCTAACCAAAAATCATATTAAAACCCCAAAAATCACAACTTCTCCAAAACCCTAGATTGAAAAATCTATAAGAACAGGCATGATTCATCTAATATATATATTTTCGTATCAAAATCGTTATACCAAAATGATAATACTTAGTTGTTTCAATCTAATTCTTCGGTTGATTCCCAAAAGATCAAATCTTGATGAAACTAGGTTTTCTCCAAAGAATTTCTTCAAAATCCAAGCATAAATCTTAAGGAAACGAAATGATATACGAAGAATCTTAGTAGATAAAGGCAAGATTACTTACTCTTGATCAAAATCTGATCTCCCTTGATATTGTTCTTCAAAAACACCCAAAAACTCTCAATTCTCTCTCTCTGTTCAGAGGAAAGAGGTTACAAATGAAAAACATGAATCCTAAGATTTCTTATATAGGAAAAACTTTGGATAGGAAAGGATGGCACTTACGCCGGCGGCCTTCTTGTCGGCTTTCACAAATTTCATAAAGGTCCAAGAGCTTTATGCCGGCAGCTTTTACATGTAAGCCGACGGTTTTCAACCGTCTTAAACGTACTCCAAATCTCTTAGGGTTTTGACTGAGGTGATGTGACAACTAGTAGGTTAAGGTATATTTATAGAGGTATGTTGTTTAGGAAAGACCCTAGGTTCATATCCAATTAGGCCTATCAAAATCCATTATTAATCATGTTTTTGCCATGTGAACACAATAAAATTATATTTTAACTTTGACCATAAAACCCTCTTATTTTATATCCTTTGACTCTTTGACCCTTTTTAATAATCCTTTTATATACTTTAGGATTGACCATAAAACCCTCTTATTTTATATCAAATAACAAACTTGCCCTTTTTTATAATTTATTTATCTTTATGTTACAGTTGTCCACTTGGATCACAATTGAAAACACTATTAGTTAATTTTGGAAACAGAATCCCATAGCAACTTGTCATGCATGTGAGTTAATAGCCGATGCCAAGTATCAGGAACTATTTATTCACATTCTACTTCACTTAATTTGGGTATACATAATGTCTTGCTAGGGACCAATTATGTCTTATAGGCTTAAAAGGTGTTCAAGGGCTACTGCCAACATTAAGTGAATCTACAGGATCACACACAAAGAATGAATCAATCAGATCATGAGTTATTTTAATAAGCCCATAGGGAATTATCTAAGCCTAGTCTAAGTGGGAGATTGCTAGTGATGTGCCTTATGCCATATGGAATCTATTAAATTATCTATTAATCTTAATAAGATTAAGAATATCAATCGTTATTTTATAAGATGTGTGTCATTTGGAATTCCTAAAAACTTATGTGTGTCTTTTGGAATTCCTGATAACCTTTTAAATCCCTAATAAGATTAGGGCAGTTGACTATGACACAGTTTCTTGTAAATAGAACACAGTGATCTTTCCTAAGGTTTACAAACGCTAGCTGTCATATTTGAATTACAAAAAAAAAACTCTGTAACTCAAAAAAGAGAGACCCCATTGAAAGATTCTAAAAAATTTGGAATTATTCCAACGTGCTAGTACATGCATAAAGATCTGATTGGAAATTCGTTAGTGTGGATACAGTAGAAGATGTTTACGCTTGCAACATCTCATATCCGAATTTCCAAATTCTAAAGCATAAAAAAGGTAATCTCATCCGCTTTAATTTAATTGAATCGAATGGATCCTGTAAGCCCTGGAAAATTTCAGTAAATAATTTCAAGATGAACTTCGGAAATAAACCCTAAAAATCACTCCAAATTAAAACCGAACTTCAACTAGTCCAAAAACATGAATGAATTCAGAAACTTCTTAATCTTAAGAAAATGAAAATCTTTAAAAATAAAATAAGAACACAGTGTCTTCAATTCAAAACCACGACGTACGAAAAAATTCCATACGTAACTCCGACTTGTAAAATCGGGTAATATAGAATCCAAAATCAAATTATTAAAAAGTAAACAACGATTAACTTTCGGAAATGAAACTCAATTCGAGAATTCCGAAAGGTTGAAAGATATTAAATACTTACAAAATAAAATTTAAAATGAATCTCTCAAATCAATATGTTGTATAAACATAAAATGTCAGTTTCCAAATTGGCAAAGGTATAAACGGAAAGTCAACCGGAAAACCTAAGTCCCCAAAATTCCCGAGAAGCCATAGTACCTAATTCGGCGATTCCGTATTCTAAACTAAGGAGTCGGAAGGAAAGAAAGAGGGTAGTTGGTTCGTATTATTCTAGGATGATCTAAAGGATGAGATGAATGAATTTTCGATTCATTTCGAATCCGATCGGGTACAGACTTTGAAAAGCGTGCCCCAGGGGTCGAAATGTTAAATATACGATATTAGTACCGTTGGACTCATAATTTCTTAAGTTTTCCAAATATATCAGTTTTATAAATTTTTTTTATATATATATAACTAGAATTATTTGATTTTGTGATTTATTTTGTATTTTATTTCTACTGGTATTTAACTGGTCTTTTGGTACTATTCACTACCTTTCATTTTACAATGTTATTATTCTTATAATATAAACCTCGGTTGTCTTAGTAATCAAGTAAACTCCAGAAACCGGAGAGCGAAACCCGATATCGGCCTGGTTCAAACTTAGTGAGAGGAGCTTAGAAACCCTAGATCCGGCTTTCCTTCAGTCTCATAACAAAAGAAGTTTTATAAAGTAAATGAATATGAATTATCATTCTAAAGTATATTTTAGACCTTTCAAAGTTTTAAATTCAGGAATTTTTCAATTCGGGCCTTCCCAGCTCAATTACGGAAAGCGTGCCCGGACCACGAACTCAAAAAAATGTTTCGGAATATTCATAGAACCGTAATTTTATAAGGATTCCAAAAATATCAATTTTATAATTTTCCGGACTATAAAAATTACAATTATAGCCTTTTTTTCCGTGATTTCGTTACAACCGGTAAAGTAGATGTCTTGTCTACTATTCACAAGTACAACCTACACTACACACTACCCATACCCTATTCTTACATCCTTACAACTACTCATTTCAATTTTACTTCCCCAGATGAATTTTGTCTCTTAAATAATTATTACATTTACTACATTTTAATTACTTAAATTACAAAATATCAAAATTTCACACACACACACTCCCTCCTCCCCCTTTGGCCGGCGCCCCCTTCCCCTTTCCCCCTCTCTTTTGTTTGTTTTTGATAATTTATTTCAATTACAAACCCTAATCTATTTATATATAAACACATTTTTCTCTCCTCTCATTTCTCTTGTTTCAAATTTTTACAAAAGTGGAAAAACTCTCTCCTCCTCCCCCTTGATGCGTGAGCCCCCTCCCTCTCTCCTCACACACTCAAGCTCAAATCTTCTTCTTTTCTACTCAAAACTCCATTGGTATGTTGATTTTAGGCTTTTTTCTTCCTAAATCTTGTAATGGCAAAGCTATATCTTGTGTGTTTTCTCATTTAATCCCAATGAGCATACTAGGGACATGAAACACTTGAACAAGAATATCAAGCCATCACAAGACATGGATCTAGTGTTTAAATGAGTATTATGTTAAGATATTCTCTTTTCATGCATGTAAAAGTAAAGATCTTGCATATATGTTGATGTTCATGCCTGAAGTTTATGATCCATGCATTATATTTAGTAGATCTAAATGTTTAGACATCCACATATTCATCTACATGCATGTTCATATTAGTTATTTTTTCATGCATTGTGATCATAAAAAATGTAGCCTTGCATATGGTATAGATTGTTAGATAGTAATCTCTATGGATAGAAGGCAAGAAGATTGAAAAAGGAAAGGTTTGTTAGAAATGATTTGTTGGAAAACTTCGGATGAATTAGAACCCTACCTTAAAGACCACCAAAACCAATTTAAAACTCATATTTTTTCATATAAATTTGAAGGTATATATAATAGATACCTTTGAGGAATGATTCATAAGCTTAGATGAGTTTAAGCATGATAAGAATGTAAAACAAGTAGTGGAGTTAGAATGAAAAAATGTTGATATGTGGATTAATAGTCAAATTCGTAATTTAGACCATGCCTACATGAACACCTAGTATCAAGGTCTAAATTGGATGTTTTATGAGTTAAATGGAGTCTTTAGATATAGATACATTGGAGCTTCAATTTTTAATGCATTAAACAAGTTTTCTCATAAGGGAAATGTAGAAAATGAAAATTTCAAAAATTCGATTTTTACAAGAAGCTTGTTTAAAAACATGTTTACCAAAGAAAAAGGTGGATTTTTATGCATAAATGAAGACCATGATTAATATATACCTTAAGAACTCATTTTTATTTAGATAACAGGTAAATTTCAAGAATAAAATCATAGAAACCCTAGGGAATGTAAAGTTGGGAAGAATAGCTTTTTAGAAATAACCTTTATGGAATTTTATAACAATTAGGAGTTCATAAGAGTTCATCATCAAAGATCATCAAGACCATCTATATTGAGTGCATTACATAGTATCATGTTAAATTCATTCATATACCATCTATACATGATCATCAACTAGGAACATTATTATCAAAAGCGAAACAATTTTTCGGAATCGAGAAAGTGACAGAACAGATCTGATCTACTGTTCTGTAGCTTACTGTTTTCAAACTTGAAAATAATACTACAAATAGATATATCTTTCGAAGTAGTAGAGATCGATATAAAATTTGCGAGATTCCGAGTTAAACATGACCAAGTTATGGCCGTTTTACGTTGGAATTTCCGCTTAAGGAGCGAATTGCGAATTTGATAGTTTGAATGAGATAGTTTGGAGTAGTTAAGTGATGAAATACTTATTAGAGTATTTCTTCATTTTTTTAGGAGATCACCGAGATCGACGATTCCCTGCCACCGATTATTATTACTAGAAGACCGGTGATCCAATGGCCGAGTGAGTTTTCTCCTTGTTTTGTTATCTTGATTGTGCTTGTAGCTAGTTGCATTAGAATTATAGGAATAAGATAAAAAAATCGATATGAATGGGGATGGATATGTGATGAGACTGTGATGAATGTATTGCCAAAGAATACTAAATCATATCGAAACCACGATTTGATTGGATAACTGCACTGTTCATATTATTTCTGTTATGTGTATGATATGGCTGGTCACTCTAAAGAATGTATAAATATTTTGACCTAAGCAAAAAGTAAATTGATCATGCATCGCATCGGACATATTGCATTTGGTAGCGTGCTACTCCTACGCAGGTCGATCGGTATGGTCCGAGGACTCGTTTGGATAATGAGACCCGGGATCAGAGCTCATTCATAGGAAACTAAGGCGCATCGGGGATGCATTCCATGTGTGAGCCTAGCCGAGGCGAGTGCTATGAGCCGAGGGCTTGGGGACTAGCAGTCGTGTAGACTTCAATACCATCCCTAACCCAAGATACGGAGGGCGTAAATCCGTTCTGTGTGTGGGTTCCGGATACCCATACATAATTGCTCTCATGTGTTTGTTCATGCATAGCATATGGATTGATTATAACTTGTTTGTTATGGTACGGAATTAAGGGAATTCTCACTAAGCTAGTGTAGCTTATACCCCAATAGTTGTTTAAATGAGGTTATCTCAAGAATGCAAGTGGGGACTGAATTGGTTGGAGCCGGGTATGACTCCGGGATTTTGGCAAAGAATACAAATGTTTGAAGTTATCAGCTAGTTTATGATTTGTCTTGTAATAGTTTATGTAGGGAAGTCTGTGGATGAATGTAATTGAAGTTGAATGATTTTATTTTGAAGTATAGTGTTTGTATCTGAAGTATAGTAAATTTGTATTTCCTTTACATTGTTACTCAATTGTATCAACATAAAATGTATCATTCGATGTGTCCTTTATGTGTTAGACGCCTTGTACATAGTATGGAAGCCTTTGCATGACTGAGGTGGTCATTCTTAGGCTTTAATATTGTGTACGGCGGACTGCCACGTTTAGGGTACCCTTCGGGGCGTGACAGATCCGCTTGGGAATTTAAGTTTTAAAATAAAAATAATTTGTACTCCGCTGCCAGATCCGTTTTTTGGATGCTTAAATTCCCAATAGTAAGGTAGTATTACCTGATATCGTATGATTCTATTCTCAAGCACATCGTACATACGTCGGCTTTCTATCATTCCATACCGCTCATTAGGAAGCAGTAACATGGGGAATTTGTATTCACATGTCTTGAAAATAATCTTCTCATTAGGCAGACATCTCTAGAATTTTCCATGCAACTCTACAGATTTCTGTAAAAAAAAATTACAGTTCGTGAAATTAGGGCAATTTTCAAGGATTGTCAATTAAGAACCCCAAATTTAAAAAGATTAGTCCAAAGCCAACAACTAGAACCACAACCACAATCAGCTAAAAAGAATCAAATTTGAGTTAATCTTCCATTCTTTTTCTGACAAGTTTAGCCACTTTAAATTGTGAGCAACATATGTAAACCCCGGAATTTCTCAGTAGCTAGAAAACCCCAGGAGTTGGAAACGAAACCCTAATCCGATCAGATTGAGTTTAGTGATGGAGCCTAGGAACCCTAAATCCGGCTTTCCTTCGGTTTCATAGTAAAATAAATATTATGGAGTGAATGAATTTGAATTGTTGTTCCAAAGTACATTTCAAACCTTTGAAAGTTTTAAATTCGGGAATTTTTCAATTCCGGGCCTTCCCGAGCCCAATTACGGAAAAGCGTGCCCCGGCCACGGATTCAGAAAAATATTCCGGAATATTCATTAGAACCGTAATTTTATAAGGATTCCAAAAATATCAATTTCATAATTTTCCGAGCTATAAAGATTACAGTTATAGCTTTTCCCGTGTTTTCGGAACAACCGGTAAAGTAGATGTCTTGTCTACTATTCACAAGTACAACCTACACTACACACTACCCATACCCTATTCTTACATCCTTACAACTACTCATTTCAATTTTCTTTTCCAAGAAATTTTGTCTTTTAAATAATTATTACATTTATTACATTTTCATTTACTAAATTACAAAAAAATCAAATTTTAAACACACACACACACTCCATGCATGATGGCCGGCGCCCCCTCCCTCTAATTTTCCCTCTCATTTAATTATTTTACTCCATTTAATAAAGCTAAACCCTAATTTATTTGATATATATACTAAATGTTCTCTCTCTCTCTTCATTTCCTTTTTTAATTTTTCAAAAGGATCAAAACCCTCTCTTCCTCTCCTCTCCAAGTGCCGAGCAACCCCCTCCCCCTTCCTCTTGCAATTTCAACCTTGTTTCTTCTTCTTTCCTCCTTCAAGACTCCTTTGGTATGTATATTTAGGCCTTGTACATCCTAAATCTTGTTATGGCAAGATCATTCTTGTGTGTTTTCTCATCTAAATCCCAATGAGCATGAGCAAGGGACATGAAAACACAACTACAAGAATCTCAAGCCATCTCAAGAAGTGGATCTAGCCTTTAAATGAGCTTTGTTTGAAATACCAACTTGTTCATGCATGTAAAGTAGTGATCTTGCACATATATTGTTGTTCATGCCATGAGATCCATGATTTATGCATCATACTTAGTAGATCTAAAGTTTAGATACCCACATTGTCATCTACATGCATGATCATAGGGTTATTTTTATTTTCATGCATTGAGGACCACAAAAATGTAGTCTTGAATATGTATAGAGATGTTAGATAGTGGATAATCACATATAGAAGGCAAGAACATTGAAAAAGGAAGGGCTTTGCTAGATATGAAAAGTTGAAAATTCGGATGAAATGGAAACCCTACCCTAAAGACCTCCAAAATCGATTTTTAACTAATATTTCATAAGAAAAATGAAGGGTATGTGTAATAGACATGTTGAAGGAATTATTTTCATGAGTTTAGATGAGTTTAGGCATAATAAAAATAAGAAAAACAAGAGGTGAAGTTAGAATGAAAATGTTGACTTTAAGTGTGTAGTCAAATTCGTAACTTTGTGTAATGCCTAATTAAACACTTAGTATTTAAGTCTAAAATGGATATTTTATAAGCTAAATGAGTCCTTAGATAATGTATACATTGAAGCCCAATTTTTAATGCATTAGACTAGATTTCCCTTAAGAAAAATGTAAGAAAAGAAAATTTGGAAAATTCGGATTTTTACAAATAGCTCATTTGAAAACATGTTTACAAATGAAAAATGTGAATTTTGTGCATGAATGGAGGCCATGACTATTATAGACTTTGAGAACCTATTTTAATTAAATAATAAGTAGATTACAAGATTAAAAACCAAAGAAACCCTAAGGAGTATAATGTGGAAAATAACTTCTTAGAATTAGTCTTTATGAAACTTTCCCCAACACTTAGGAGTTCCTAAAAGTTTATTACTACAAAAATCATCATGACCATGCACAAGTCGAGTCCATTACATGGCATACACATTAGTAGTTCATTCCCATATCATTCATGCATGAATCATCATTTAGGAATACTTTTTATCAAAGACAAAGCAAATTTTCGAGATTGGGTCAATTGCGGGACAGAACTGATCCCACTGTTCCGTGACCCTATTATTTTCAAAACTTGGATTTAATACTTGAATTAGATAGATCTTTCGAAGTAGATGAAGATCGATATAAAGTTTGCGAAATTCCGAGTTAAAATGACCAAGTTATGGCCGTTTTAAGTCGGAACTTCCAAAATAGCGAGAAATCCGAATTCAACTAGTCTAGATGTATAGTTTGATTTAATTACATGGTGAGAATCTCATAGGGATTATTCTTGTTTGGTAGGTGATTCCGAGCAGGACGACACTCTACCTCCCGATTATTATTATTAAGAAGTTTGGTGTCCCATGGCCGAGTGAGTTTACTTCCACTCTCAATTAATGCTTGTGAATGTAATGTAGTGGCACTAGTGATGTAGGCAAAGATAAAAGGAATTGTACAAGCATGATGGGGTATGTGGGAATTATTTATGTTGTTGATTGTTGATATGTGAAATGGAGCTTAAGGTATATCGAAACCGGGTGTTAAGATATTGACTGTTTTACTAGAATCTTATGATGAATGTCTGCGTATACTTGTTGGTCACTTAAAAGAATTGAATTAATGACTATTCGACTCCGACTATAAACTGAGTTCATTCATGTCACAATGGGGTTGGAGCATTTGCATTGGTTGGTTTTTCGTGACCCATAAAACGAATGTGAGGTTAATCGTGATCCATAAAACGAATGTGAGGTTAATCGTGATCCATAAAACGAGCTTTTAATCAGTTGACCGTGAGCTTAAACGGCGTCGTACCGCAGGATTCGTTAATCTGCTAACCCGGGATGGAGGGCGCAAGTCCATCCACATATGATTTCCGGTTGGTCATATGTTTGTTGATCACATTTGTATGGTGCATACACTTGCTTGATAATCACTTGTTTGAATGATTGTATTTAATTGTGTTATGGAAGTATTACTCACTAAGCTAGTTAGCTTACGCCCCTATAGTTTCTATCTTTTGCAGCATGAGTTTATATGGCTTAGGCCAAGACAAGCCACAGCGCAGGTACCGGAGATAGGAGTTTCCTATAGAAGTTTGATTCATTTCTTTTTGTATAGACTTCCATTGGAAACTAAGGACTCTGGATGACTGTAATAGACTGTTATTCTTTTGCGGGGGAATGCCCCTTAGATTTTGTAAACTTAACATTATGCGTTTTGATTTATTATCTATGGCTAATGCATGCCTCATTAAACTGTTTAACTCCATTTGTTGAAGTATTCTATTGTCGTAAAGGAACGCTTTACATCTACTTAAGACTTCCGAAGGCCCCGGGTAGGGAACTCGAGAGTCTTACTTAGTATGTGGCGGGCTGTTACGTTTAGGATACCCTACGGGGCGTGACAGTTTAAGTTGGTATCAGAGCCTAGGTTATAAACAAGACAATAGAATTAAAAAAACCGGACCTAGAAATCTAATTACTAGGTTAAATGGAGTTAAAAATGTTTTCTTGCTGAGTCTAATTAGTAGTATTGTTTGATGTAGGTCTCTCTGGGTGAGACTAGGGAAAGGGCAAGGAATTTTACAAAGAGAAACGATGAAACGATGGTAGAATATAGACTGAGGCTAAGGGAATTGTGTGAGGATTTTGCCCTAGCCCGACATCCCCGGACCCTAGGGGAAATGTACAGGTTATGGAAGGATGGGCTGAGATATACCAGATGGGCTTCAGTAGTGGATCAATTGAGTTATGATCCTATGAGAAGAAGGAGCTGGACAAAGTTAGAGACGATCTATACTTTAGAGGGTCATGGTTGATTACGGGCGTGAACCCATGCCGAGAGAAGCCACATTTATCTTGAAGGGTGGAGGAAACCGAACCCCTCCAGATTTTAGGGTATGGATCCCCATAGGGCCCTTATATGTTTATGCTCATGATAACTTATATGATCACCATGACTGGAATATAGCTGATGCATGGAATCACATCACCTGGCATGCAATCTATTTGGACACTCCCCCCCCCCCCCGTGTAATAGCTCCACCTCCAGCTATTGATATAGGTATGCACTGAATGGAGCGCCTGTGATTGGAGAGGATGAAGAGGAGGAGGAGGAGGATCCCGAGGAGGATCCGAACTGGGAACAAAATGAGGTGCCTAGGACCCCTACCCCGCCTGTTGAACCAGAAGTGCAGGTAAACCCAGAACCCGATCAAATTATATGGGATTTTAACCGGATGTTGGAGATACCAGAGAGTGGGAGGGTAGAACCCGAGGTAGATTCCAGGCTATGGAGAGATGTGTATGTGGAGGGTGAGAACCCACCTGTGCTTGACCTAGCAGTAGTAGAACCCGAGGCCCCAGTGCCTATGGAGACTGAAATGTGGCAGATGAGCCTGTGAGAGAGCCTGAAGTAGAGGTGAACCGCCTAGGTGAGCCCGAGATAAGAGGTGAGAGAGGAAGTAAGCCCGCAAGAGGGGCAAGGGACTGAAGAAGAAGAAGAAGAAGAAAGTGAGGATCAGGAGCCTCTAGTTCGACCCGCTAGGAAGCGGAGGATGACCACCAGGGAGTATCTTAGCTTGTTCGTCCGACAGGACGATGGTGGTTCTACCAGCAGGAGACGACTTCCTAGCCCGACCCCCGACAGCTCTAGTGATGATTAGAGACCGGGATGTTAGCTAACCCATAAAGTCCAAGCGGAATCCTGATTTTCTTATTTTTGTAGTAGGCAATGCGGGATGCCAAATTGCCTTAGGATTTCAGGATAGTTAGTGTTTTATTGTTCTTTTTCCCTGTATTTTGTCATGTTTTCGGGAATAGGGAAATTGATTAGAATAGGAAGGGAGCTTAGCTAGCCAAATTTTGGGAACTAAAAGTTGATGTAATATTTGTATGGCTCGCTAAAGAAATGAAAAGGATCACTTTTGTTTTAAAGAAATGGAATTGTGAAAAGCACGCATTCTAGTCATGATACATAAGAGAACATTAACTGCATATAGATTGCATAAGCATTCACTCATTCGCATTATTGTTGTGAAATATCAATTAGTTACAATATGTGTGGATTCTTCTATTTCCCTTGTGGTTCTTTTAATTATTCCTTATTTTCTTTTATGGATTGATATTTTGACTCCTCTTATGACTTTATGGAGTTATGTATTCCTTTTTCCTTCTAAGTTTAAATTCCAGATTCTTGCAACTTCTGAGCTTGTTATTAATCTTATTCCTTTGAAACCTAAAAACCCTAAATGTACTAAAAATCCATTAAACATTGTGTAAACAGACGTAACCGACGAACTCGGAACCAAGGACAAGGGTCTAATCCTAATGAAGCCGATCAACCGGCTATACAACAACCTGACCCCCAAGGAGTAGCACCCCAAAACCAACAGGGCGATGTACTAAATGCGATTGGGCAATTGGCCAATCTCTTAACACCTTCATTCCAGAATCAAAATCCAGTACAGAACCCACACCCAAGTCAGAGTGCTCGGGATTCAGCACCACATCCGCCGCCCGCAGATCATCGGGAAATGACTGCGGAGGCACCTGCTCCACAAGAGGAGCACTCCTATAATGTGCGGTTGCCGCCACCCCCGCCATACAGGAGACCCCACCGAAGCTCTTTACCGGACTTCATTAAGAGCAACCGGTACTTTGATGGGGCATTCGGCAAGCCGGATGAAGCTGAGGATTGGTTGGCTCAAGTGGAACGTTCTTTTGCTGCATACGAGATTCCACCTTACTTGCAGCTAGAGTATGGGACGTATATGTTAAGATACAATGCTCGAGTCTGGTGGGACTCCAAGAGAAGGAATTTGACATCCCCGGCCACCTGGGAAACCTTCCGCCGGGAATTCTTGAATAATTACTTTCCCTCTAGCTTGAGGGTGAAGTATAGTGCGGACTTCCTTCATGTAAAGCAGAAAGGGAGAACGGTAGAGCAATATGAAACTGAATTTGTTCACCTGCTGCAGTATGCCCCTGAATCTTTCAGGGATAGTGAGGAATTAAAGAAGCAGGTATTTCTGGGAGGCTTGGACGAGGAACTGGAATCAAGCTAGAAGAGTTCGGAGTAAGAACCTATCCCGAGATGGTAGAAAAGGCTCGAGTCATTGAAGGGGCTAGAAAAGGAAGTATCAGGAGCCCGAAAAGAGAGTATTCGGGAAGAGGCCGTTTGATGCCTCGAGCTCAGGGTTCAAAGGTAAACGGTACAGGCCGTACCAAGGGTTTAAAGAGGAGTCTAGCAGCAAGCCACCCAGTTCAAAGCCAACGTCACATGTTGGAAATGTAAGGGACACATGCACCTAGGCAATGCCCGCAGTTGAGAACAAGTGCTATTTTTGTGGCGATGCTGGCCACATGGTTTTTACATGCCCAAAAACTGGCAGTAACTTGCTTCATTTGCAAGGAAAGGGCACTTAGCTTCCGAGTGTTCACAACGAAAGAGTGTGGCCACCCGACCCTTCGGAGCCTCGAGTAATACCAACCCCTTGAGGTCTGGTAACAAGAGCGGAAGTCGAGCAGCTTCCGCGATGCACGGGATGAGGCTGTACAATTAGAGGCCAATGGATGGTGGAAGAAGACGAAGATGAGGACGTGAGTTGGCAGCTTTGGATCAAGCGAGAATGTGATGGTGGCCTGGTGACAGGTTAGTAACGAAACCCTCCTAAGTTGAAATTAGTTGTTTAAATTGATTGCTGTTTAAATGAAATTGTATATATTATGGAAAGCTGGAAGTAGAGACCCTATGGATAGCCTTACGAATATTTTAAGGTTCATATGTGATGGGTGTTTGTTGACCTCAGGACACATACAAGTAAATAGCGTGGAAGCCTATGCCTTGTTTGACACGGGAGCGACCCACTCGTTCATCACCTATAGTTTGGCCAACCGACTCGGATTGCCCATAGCCACAACCATGGTTAGCTTGAGGATTAAGACCCCCACGGGGAGTGTGGTGTCACCCGAGATCTGATAAAAGACTGTCCATTGGAAATCCATGATCACCACTCCAAAAGTGATCTAATTGTGCTGGAAATGAATAAATACGAAGTTATCCTCGGGATGAATTGGTTAAGTAAAGTAAAGGCAATAGTGGATTGCCAAAGAGGACTGTATGTTTTTATGATCAATCGGGAGAAAAAAGAATTTATGGGAGAGGCCTTAGTCCCAAGAAGGATTGATCTAAGCTCGTTCGAGTTGATGATGGAGGATGAGGAATGATACCGATTGAGGGTGTCTTGGATGAAGGGGAAAACCGTGAGGAAAAGAATATTCCAGTGGTGAATGAATACTTGGATGTGTTCCCAGAAATTTTGCCGGGATTACCGCCAAGAGAGAAATCGACTTTGAGATTGTGTTGGCTCCACCGAACCAATATCTAAAGCGCCATACCGGATGGCACCGGCTGAGTTGAAGGAGCTAAAGACGCAGTTACAAGAACTTCTGGACCAGAAATTTATAAGACCAAGTGTGTCGCCATGGGGCGCACCCGTCTTTTGTGAAGAAGAAGGACGGATCGATGAGATTGTATGACTACTACGGGAATTGAATAAGGTGACTGTCAAAAATCGATATCCCTTACCAAGAATCGACGATTTATTTGACCAGCTACAAGGAGCTTGTGTGTTCTCACGTATTGACTTACGTTCGGGGTATCATCAGCTAAGGATTAAGCCTGAGGATGTGCCTAAGACAGCTTTTCGTACTCGTTATGGGCACTACGAGTTTTTGGTAATGTCATTTGGACTGACTAATGCACCGGCTGCATTTATGGACTTAATGAATAGAGTCTATAAGCCGCTTTTGGATAAATGTGTGATAGTCTTTATAGACGACATCCTCATATATTCAAAGACCAGGAGCAACATGAGGAGCATCTCCGTTTGGCATTGCAAACCTTACGAGATAACAAGCTGTACGCCAAGCTGTCCAAGTGTGACTTTTGGTTAGACAGGATATCCTTCCTCGGACATGTGGTAACGGGTGATGGGATATCAGTTGATCCCGAAAAGATCAAGGCATAGTGGATTGGAAGCCACCACAAACCGTTACTGAAGTGAGGAGTTTCTTGGGATTGGCTGGCTACTATCGCAAATTTGTGAAGGATTTTTCAAAGATAGCTAAGCCGTTGACTCAATTGACTCAAAAGAACGAAAAATTCATTTGGACAGACAAGAGAGAACAAAGTTTCAGGAACTAAAGCGACGACTGGTCTCGGCACCGATTTTGGTTTTACCAGATCCGGAAAAGTCTTACACGGTACATAGTGATGCTTCGAGAAATGGTCTTGGATGCGTCTTGATGCAAGAACGGAAGGTCATTGCGTATGCTCTCGGCAATTGAGACCGCATGAGCAGAATACCCTACGCATGACTTGGAGCTAGCTGCAGTTGTCTTTGCCTTGAAGTTATGGCGACATTATCTGTATGGACAACGGTGTGAGATATACACAGATCATAAAAGCCTTAAATACCTGTTCACACAGAAGGAGTTGAACATGCGGCAAAGGAGGTGGCTGGAATTAATAAAAGATTATGACCTGGGATAAATTACTGTCCAGGAAGAGTAAATGCAGTCGCGGACGCCCTAAGTCGGAAGAATCACGGGGAGGTAGCCGCTTTGATTACAAGCCAGAAGGAGTTGATTAAGGAATTTGAGAAGTTAAGGATCGAGTTCATAGATCGAAGTGCTGAGCTGGAGATATCTAACTTGGTGCTGGAACCAACCCTCGTGGAAAGAATCAAAGAAGCACAAAGGTATGACGAAGTGATACAAAGATAAAAAGGGAAACCCAAGCGGAAAGTACCTTGACTTTGCCGTGGATGAGGAAGACGTGATCCGGATGAACGGAAGGTTGTGCGTACCAGAGGATGAGGAGTTGAAGAAAATAATGAGTGAGGCACATAACTCCGGGTATACCATGCATCCGGGAGGCACCAAAATGTACCAGATTTGAAAAGTTGCTATTGGTGGAATGGGATGAAGCGAGATGTGGCAGATTATGTATGAAGTGCGCAGTATGCCAACAGGTGAAGGTAGAGCACCAGAGACCGGGCGGATGCTAAAGCCCTTACCTATTCCTGAATGGAAGTGGGATCAAATATCCATGGATTTTGTTTGTGGCTTTCCCAAGACTCCATCGGGTTGTGATGCAATATGGGTAATAGTGGATCGGTTAACTAAGTCGGCGCATTTCCTACCCATAAATATGACCTATTCAATGGAAAGTTAGCCAAGATTTATCAGAGAGATCGTAAGATTACATGGCATACCTGCAGGGATCATCTCGATAGAGACCCGAGATTTGTGTCCAAGTTTTGGACGAGCTTGCAGAAGAGCTTGGGTACTAAATTGCATTTCAGTACGGCTTACCATCCCCAGACCGACGGACAGTCTGAGCGGACGATCCAAACCCTTGAAGACATGTTAAGGGCGTGTGCCCTGGAATTCAAAGGGAATTGGGATAGTCATGTACACCTATCGAGTTTGCCTATAATAACAGCTATCACTCCACTATCCAGATGCCCCGTATGAAGCTTTGTATGGACGGCGTTGTAGGTCCCCTTTGTTTTGGGATGAGGTGGAAAAGGTAGCAATTGGGCCGGAATTGGTACAGGAAGCCGCGGATAAGGTGAGGTTGATTCAGCGGAAATGAAGGAAGCCCAGGATCGACAAAAGAGCTGGGCAGACTTGAAAAGACGGGAGCTTGAATTTAAAGTGGGTGATCATGTGTACCTGAAGATAAACCCGATTAAAAGTATCAAGAGGATGCGTACCAAGGGAAATTAAGCCCGAGATACATTGGACCTTTTGAGATCTTAGAAAGAGTCGGAGACCTGGCGTATCGGCTAGCCCTACCACCTAATTTGTCCGGGATTCACAATGTGTTTCATGTGTCAGTCTTGAGGAGATATGTGGCCGACCCAGAGAGGATTCTGGAATTGGAGCCAATCCAGTTGAAGGAAAACCTGACATATGAAGAACACCCAGTAAAGATATTGGATAAGAAAACTCAAAGGCTACGAAACAAAGACATTCACTACGTGAAAGTATTATGGAGGAATCATGCCTTTGAAGAAGCAACCTGGGAAGCGGAGGATGAAATCCGGAGAAAGTACCCCGAGATATTTGAAGGACAAGGTACGTCAGTTCCGTTTTGAGGACAAAACTTTATTTAAGGTGGGGAGGTTGTAAACCCCGGAATTCTCAGTAGCTAGAAAACCCCAGGAGTTGGAAACGAAACCCTAATCCGATCAGATTGAGTTTAGTGAATGGAGCCTAGGAACCCTAAATCCGGCTTTCCTTCGGTTTCATAGTAAAATAAATATTTGGAGTAATGAATTTGAATTGTTGTTCCAAAGTACATTTCAAACCTTTGAAAGTTTTAAATTCGGGAATTTTTCAATTCCGGGCCTTCCCGAGCCCAATTACGGAAAAGCGTGCCCCGGGCCACGGATTCAGAAAAATATTCCGGAATATTCATTAGAACCGTAATTTTATAAGGATTCCAAAAATATCAATTTCATAATTTTCCGAGCTATAAAATTACAGTTATAGCTTTTCCCGTGTTTTCGGAACAACCGGTAAAGTAGATGTCTTGTCTACTATTCACAAGTACAACCTACACTACACACTACCCATACCCTATTCTTACATCCTTACAACTACTCATTTCAATTTTCTTTTCCAAGAAATTTTGTCTTTTAAATAATTATTACATTTATTACATTTTCATTTACTAAATTACAAAAAAATCAAATTTTAAACACACACACACACTCCATGCATGATGGCCGGCGCCCCTCCCTCTAATTTTCCCTCTCATTAATTATTTTACTCTTTTATTAAAGCTAAACCCTAATTATTTGATATATATACTAAATTTCTCTCTCTCTCTTCATTTCTTCATTTTAATTTTTCAAAAGGATCAAAACCCTCTCTTCCTCTCCTCTCCAAGTGCCGAGCAACCCCCTCCCCCTTCCTCTTGCAATTTCAACTTTGTTTCTTCTTCTTTCCTTCTTCAAGACTCCTTTGGTATGTATATTTAGGCCTTGTACATCCTAAATCTTGTTATGGCAAGATCATTCTTGTGTGTTTTCTCATCTAAATCCCAATGAGCATGAGCAAGGGACATGAAAACACAACTACAAGAATCTCAAGCCATCTCAAGAAGTGGATCTAGCCTTTAAATGAGTTTTGTTTGAAATACCTTGTTCATGCATGTAAAGTAGTGATCTTGCACATATTGTTGTTCATGCCATGAGATCCATGATTATGCATCATATTAGTAGATCTAAGTTTAGACACCCACATTGTCATGTACATGCATGATCATAGGTTCATTTTTGTTTATGTGCTTTGTTGATCATAAAATGTAGTCTTGAATATATAGAGATGTTAGATAGTATAATCACATATAGAAGGCAAGAACATTGAAAAAGGAAGGGCTTTGCTAGATATGAAAAGTTGAAAATTCGGATGAAATGGAAACCCTACCCTAAAGACCTCCAAAATCAATTTTAAACTTATATTTCATAAGAAAAATGAGGGTATGTGTAATAGACATGTTAAGGAATTATTTTCATGAGTTTAGATGAGTTTAGGATAAAAAATGAGGAAAAAAGAGGTGAAGTTAGAATGAAAAATGTTGACTTTAATGTGTAGTCAAATTCGTAACTTTGTGTAATGCCTAATAAACACTTAGTATTTAAGTCTAAAATGGATATTTTATAAGCTAAATGAAGTCCTTAGATAATGTATACATTGAAGCTCCAAATTTTAATGCATTAGACTAGATTTCCCTTAAGAAAAATGTAAGAAAAGAAAATTTGGAAAATTCGGATTTTTATAATAGCTTATATTTGAAAACATGTTTACCAAATGAAAAATGTGAATTTTGTGCATGAATGGAGGCCATGACTATTATAGACTTTGAGAACCTATTTTTAATTAAATAATAAGTAGATTACAAGATTAAAAACCAAAGAAACCCTAAGGAGTATAATGTGGAAATAACTTCTTAGAATTAGTCTTTATGAAACTTTCCCCAACACTTAGGAGTTCCTAAAAGTTTATTACTACAAAATCATCATGACCATGCACAAGTTGAGTTCATTACATGGCATACACATTAGTAGTTCATTCCTATCATTCATGCATGAATCATCATAGGAACTTTTTATCAAAGCAAAGCAATTTTGAGATTGGATCAATTGCGGGACAGAACTGATCCCACTGTTCCGTGACCCTATTATTTTCAAAACTTGGATTTAATACTTGAATTAGATAGATCTTTCGAAGTAGATGAAGATCGATATAAATTTGCGAAATTCCGAGTTAAAATGACCAAGTTATGGCCGTTTTAAGTCGGAACTTCCAAAATAGCGAGAAATCCGAATTCAACTAGTCTAGATGTATAGTTTGATTTAATTACATGGTGAGAATCTCATAGGGATTATTCTTGATTGGTAGGTGATTCCGAGCAGGACACTCTACCTCCCGATTATTATTATTAAGAGTTTGGTGTCCCATGGCCGAGTGAGTTTACTTCCACTCTCAATTAATGCTTGTGAATGTAATGTAGTGGCACTAGTGATGTAGGCAAAGATAAAAGAATTGTACAAGCATGATGGGGTATGTGGGAATTATTTATGTTGTTGATTGTTGATATGTGAAATGGAGCTTAAGGTATATGAAACCGGGTGTTAAGATATTGACTGTTTTACTAGAATCTTATGATGAATGTCTGTGTATACTTGTTGGTCACTTAAAAGAATTGAATTAATGACTATTCGACTCCGATATAAACTGAGTTCATTCATGTCACAACGGGGTTGGAGCATTTGCATTGGTTGGTTTTTCGTGACCCATAAAACGAATGTGAGGTTAATCGTGATCCATAAAATGAATGTGAGGTTAATCGTGATCCATAAAACGAGCTTTTAATCAGTTGACCGTGAGCTTAAACGGCGTCGTACCGCAGGATTCGTTAATCTGCTAACCCGGGATGGAGGGCGCAAGTCCATCCACATATGATTTCCGGTTGGTCATATGTTTGTTGATCACATTGTATGGTGCATACACTTGCTTGATAATCACTTGTTTGAATGATTGTATTAATTGTTATGGAAGTATTACTCACTAAGCTAGTTAGCTTACGCCCCTATAGTTTTCTATCTTTTGCAGCATGAGTTTATATGGCTTAGGCCAAGACAAGCCACAGCGCAGGTACCGGAGATAGGAGTTTCCTATAGAAGTTTGATTCATTTCTTTTTGTATAGACTTCCATTGGAAACTAAGGACTCTGGATGACTGTAATAGACTGTTATTTTTTGGGGGAATGCCCCTTAGATTTTGTAAACTTTAACATTATGCGTTTTGATTTATTATCTATGGCTAATGCATGCCTCATTAAACTGTTTAACTCCATTTGTTGAAGTATTCTATTGTCGTAAAGGAACGCTTTACATCTACTTAAGACTTCCGAAGGCCCCGGGTAGGGAACTCGAGAGTCTTACTTAGTATGTGGCGGGCTGTTACGTTTAGGATACCCTACGGGGCGTGACAATATATGTTCCATATTCCAACTGTAGATAAGGTGGAATTTCATATGCAGCAAAAGATCGCTCAACCTGAGCTAACCAGTCTTCCGCTTCATCTGGTTTACCGAATGCTCCATCAAAATACCGGTTGCTCTTAATAAAGTCCGGTAAGGAACTCCGGTGAGATCTTCTATATGGTGGGGCTGGTGGCAATAGCAAATTATAATAATGCTCCTCCTGTGGAGCCGGTGCCTCTGCCGTCATTTCCCGATGGTCCACGGGTGGTGGATGTGGGGCCAAATCCCGGGCACTTTACCCTGGGTGCGGGTTATGAATCGGGTTCTGATTTTGGATGAAGGTGTTTAGAAGATTGGCTAATTGTCCAATCGCATTTAACACCTCACCCCTGCTGATTCTGGGGTGCAGCTCCTTGGAGATTAGGTTGAGGCATAGCCGGCTGATCGGCTTCATTCGGAATAGACCCTTGTTTACTGTTTCGAATCCATCGGTTTTGTCTGTTTACACATTATTTATTAAATTTTAGTATTCTTAGGATGTTTTAAATTCGTGAGAGACTTAGTTTGTCAACAAGATTCAAACTTTCACAAGAATTCAGAAGTCAAAACTAGAAGGGAAAAATTCATAAGCTTCATATATTCGTAAGGAGAAACGATAGAATTTATACATAAGAAGATAGGTTGTAAACTCATAATAATGACATGAATGAATGAATGTTTATGCAATTTATATGTAGCTATTGTCTAATGTCGAGCATGTATGCTTTCTGTAATTACTTTCCTTTGAAATAAAGATGATCCTTCATTACTTTTAGCGAGCCATACAAAATATTACATCAAGATTGCTGTCTACAAAATTTGGCTAGCTATACTTCTAGTGTCAATTCTAAACCTTCTCGCCTAATTCTAAAAACAAGATAAAATACAAGAAAAGAAAAAAAAACAACACACTAGACTATTTAGAAATCCTAAGGCAAATTGGCATCCCGCATTGCGTACTACAAAACAAGAAAATAAGGACTTCACTTGGACTTCACGGTTTAGCTCATCATCTTAGCCTCTACTCATCACTAGAGTCATCGGAGGTCGGACTAGGGGGTCGTCTCCTACTAGAAGAACTACCATCGTCCTGTCGGATGAACAAGGTAAGGTATTCCCTCGTAGTCATCCTTCGCTTCTGAGCAGGTCGGACTATGCGTTCTTGATCTTCACTTTCTTCTTCTTCCTCCGTGCCTTGCCCTTCCCTCGGGCTCACTTCATTCTGCTCACCTCTAACTTCAGGTTCGCTCACTTGAGTCTCCACTATCTCTGTTTCTCTCACAGGCTCTCCACCCACGGCTTCTACCTCCATAGGCTCGGGGGCCATAGGTTCTGCTACTACTATATCAAGTACAGGTGGATTTTCTCCCTCGATATACACATCCCTCCATAGCATTGGATCTATCTCAGGTTCTACCCTTCCACTAACGGGTATTTCCAACTCCCTATTAAAATCCCACATGATTTGATTGGGTTTCGGATTCACTTCCACCTCCGGTTCTACTGGTGGGGTGGGGGTTCTAGGAGCTACATTTTCTTCCCAGCTAGGATCCTCCTCAGGGTCCTCTTCTTCTTCTTCCTCTTCTTCATCATCCTCTCTAATCACTGGTGCACCATTCAATTGCATGCCTATATCATGGGCTAGGGGTGTAGCCATCACACTGGGTGGGAGGATATCTAGGTAAATCGCATGCCAAGTGATATGGTTCCATGCGTCTGCTATGTTCCAATAGTGGTGGTCATACAATTATTATGGGCATACACATATAGGGGCCCTATAGGGATCCACACCCTAAAATCTGGAGGGGTTCGGTTTCCACCACTCTTCAAGATAAATGTAGCCTCCTTAGTCATGGGCTCATGCCCATACTCAACCATGATTCTCTCCAAAGTATAAATCGTCTCCAATTTAGTCCAACTCCTTCTCCCCATGGGATCATATCTCAACCGGTCGACTACAGCAGCCCACCTAGTGTATCTCAATCCATCTTTCCATAGTTTGAACATTTCCCCTATAGTCCGAGGATGTCCGGCTAAAGCAAAGTCTACACACAACTCTCTCAACCTTAGCCTATACTCCACCATAGTCTCGTCATTCCTCTTGGTGAAGTTCCTAGCCTGTTCCTTGGTCTCACCCAAAGAGACCTATAATAACAGAAGGCTTCTAATTAGACTTAGCAAGCAAGAAAAATTTTCAACTCCATTTGAACCTATAATTAGATTTCTAAGTCCGGTTTCTATTAGTTCTATTGTCTTGTTTTATAACCTAGGGCTCTGATACCAACTTAAACTGTCACGCCCTATAGGGTATCCTAAACATAACAGCCCGCCACATACTATATAAGACTCTCGAATTGTCACGCCCCATAGGGTACCCTAAACGTAACAGTCCGCCACATGCCATATAAGATTCCCGAATTACCACCTTAGTCCTTCGAGAGTCTCATATAGATGTAAGGCGTACCTTTACACAATAGAGTACAAGTCCAAATGGAGATAAAAGCTTAATTTGGCATGCATGGGCAATAGGATATAACTCATGAACATAAATAAATATTACATAATTCTAAGGGGCATTCCCCCGCAAAAGAATATTTAACGGTCCATTACAGTCATCCAAGTCTTAGAAGTTTTCTATGGAAGTCTAATACAAAAATTACAACTTCTAGGGAAAACTCCTAGCTTCGGTACCTGTTCAGCCGGGTCTCTTCGCCTAAGCCATAAATGCGTAAGCTGCAAAAGGAATGGTCTGTAGGGACGTAAGCTAACTAGCTTAGTGAGTGTAATCTCCCACAAAAACATTTATATCACAACAATTCAGCCAAGTTATTAATCAAGCAAGTGTATGCATCAAACACATGAGTTCAACATACATATGACCAACTGGAAATCATATGTGGATGGAATTGCGCCCTCCATCCCGGTTAGCAGATTAACGAATCATGCGGTACGACAATATCTCGTTTGGCTCACGCTAACCTACGATTATTCGATGTCGTTTATGGTTCACGACTAACCTACGATTATTCGATGTCGTTTATGGTTCACGACTAACCTACGATTATTCGATGTCGTTTATGGTTCACGACTAACCTACGATTATCGATGTCGTTTATGGTTCACGACTAACCTACAAATGCTCATGCTCCATCCCCTTGTGATATGCACATGTCGATTTATCATTTACTCAAGTAGTTGATTAAGCCAATTTACTTAGGCGATCAATCAATTTATCAGACAATCCATCATAGCTAACTATTCAATCAAAGTTTATCACCCGGTTTCGATATTCTTAATTTATTTCTCACATCATCAACAATCATATAATTTCCCAATAATCCCCATTATTCATTTTCCATTCAATTGGCCTACATTCTAGTGCACTACTTTACAAGCACATACAATAAATGAATTGGGAAGAAAAACTCACTCCGCCATTGGTACTCCGGTCTTCTAGTAGTAATAGTCCGGAGGTAACTCGTCACTGTCCACGGGTTCACCTATTCATATAAGAAATTACCCTAATAAGTATTCTATCAACTTAGGACACTAAAACTCTAAGGAAACTTAGTGAAATCGGAATTCGCGTCATTTTCGAAGTTCCGTTTTAAAATGGCCATAACTTGGTCGTTTTAAGTCGGAATTTCGCAAATTTTATACCGATTTCTATCTACTTCGGAAGAGCTTTCTAAATATGAATTTTAAATCAAGTTTTGAAAATATCTAAGCCTCGGAATTGAGGGATCAGATCTGTACAGCGGGTTCCTTGATTCCGAAAATGCGGTTTTCATGAATGCATTTGAGATTCCTAAGTGTAATATGATGCTAAATGCAATGGAAATGATTTTCCCTATCATGGATGTCATGATGTGAACCTTAAGGAGTCTATGTTCTTATAGCTTTTAGATTTAACGATTTTTTTTTTAAAACAAACTTTCCTTAGAAACCATTTCCTCTCAGCGTTTAGTAAGTGAGTTTACTACATTTGACCACATCTACATTTTACATGGACTTTCTTTAGAAGAACTCTACTTTACTTAAAGAAATTTTGACCCTTATTTTAGTTATACCCTAGGACCTTTATTTCTTTAATAAAATACACATTTACAAACTTTTAAGTGGGTCTTTTACCAAGGGGTTTCCAAAAATCCGAATTTACAAAAGTTCATTTTCAAGTTGATTCTTTTAGGAAAAATATATTTTATACTTGAAACTTTAAGTATCTATCATACCTATATACTAAGGACTTCATTTATTTGAGAAAATATCATTTTTGAAGTTGGAAAAATAGTGTTTTCTAACCCTTCATCCATTATTACGAATTTGGTTTTTCATAACTTTTAACTCAAAACTCCTATGGACTTCATCTCTTGTTTTCAACATTTTCTTTAGTAAAAACTCCTTTAGACTCATGAAAAATACCACTAATCATTATCTATTACCCATAGGCTTTATTTCTCTTATAAAATATAAGTTTAGAAGTTGTTAAAAGTGTTTTTGACCTTGGTTTTCAAAGTCATCCGAATTTTCAAAAGTCTTTTTCTTGTAAAGTACTTTTCTTTTTGACTTTATGGACCCATATATATATAGATCTATACACTAGAAAAGTCATTTACTAAAGACAAAAGTGGTAAAGACTATTTATGCACATATGAACAAAATAATAATGAAACTATAAATGCCTACATGATCATGAGTATCAAGATGATGGATCTACTTTATCAAAAGCTTAAATGAGTTTTTAAAAACATAAAAACAATATTTTTATAAAAGATCCTTTGTTTAAAAGACTTTTTGATGGTTAAAAGTAAAGCTTTTGGTATGGAAACTTCTTTAAAAGATAGATCTACTTTGTAATGGTTCGGGATTTTGTTTTGCTATCTCATTGTTCCTACTACAAGATCATGAGAACATAGAGTTGAGATAACCAAAAATCACTTAGCCATAACAAAGCTTCATGAGTTGGAAGTAGTGGAGCATAACTTACTTGAAGTGGATGTAAGATAGAAGAGAAAAATGAGAAGTTGAGAGTGTGTGTGTGTGGCTCCACAAGTTTCGGCCAAAGGGAAAAATAAGGAGAGGAAGAGAGCTTTTGCACACTTTGTGAGTTTTGGAAAAGAAAGAATGAGGAGAGAGAGAATAAAGATAGTTTATATAGGAAGTGAAATAGGTTAAATGGATGAGAAAAAAATCAAAAGGAGCATGGAAGGGGGGGGCGGCCATATGCGCCGGTTTTGAAGAGAAAAGGGGGGGAAAGACTTGATTTGTCTCACTTGATTTGCCTTGATTTGATCTTTGCTTCCTTTGTCATACTTTGTAAGATATGAGGTGACAAAAGTTATGGAAGAATGGGTTTGATTTGAGTGATTAGTAAGGTTTAGGCTTGTAGGGTGGCTAATAGGTAGTGTAGGTGTACTTTATGAATAGTAATGAATAGTTGACAAGACAATTTAATTCCGGTAGTAATGAAATACGAATAAAAGGTTATAACTGTATTTTTCATAAACCGGAAAGTTATGAAAAATATATTTTTGAAATCCTTATTTTAATTCGGTTCTAATGAGTACTCATAAGAATATTTTTGAAATTCTAGTTCCGGGGCACGTTTTTCTATAATGGGTCTCGGATGACCCGGAATCGAAATTTTAAAATCAAATATTTTCTTAGTTTGAAATATATTGAAGAATTATAATCAAAATTAAATTTTCTTAGAAAATTTTATTAACTGGAAACCGAGTAAAAGCCGGAATTAGGGTTTCTAGTTCTCACTCCAGGCTTGAGCTACTCCAGTTTAGGGTTTTGGTTTCCGGTTCTAAGGTTATCTTAGCTACTTGAAAAACCGGGGTTTACACGAATTCCCTATCCGAGCCCTTCGGGAGTCTTGTATAGATGTAAAGCATCCCTTTACGATAATAGAATACTCAACCAATGAAGTTAAGTAGTTTAATGAGACATTCATTAGCCATAGATAATAAGCCAAAACGCATAAATATACTTTACAAAATCTAAGGGGTATTCCCCCGCAAAATAATATCAAGTCCATTATAGTCATATAGAGTCTTTTAGTTTCCAACGGAAGTCTATACACAAAAATGAAGTAAACTTCTATGGAAAACTCCTATCTCCGGTACCTGAGCTGTAGCTTGCCTCGGTCTAAGCCAGATAAACTCGTGATGCAATAAGTAAAAACTATGGGGCGTAAGCTAACTAGCTTAGTGAGTAAGAACTTCCATATCACAATTAAGTACAATACATTCAAACAAGTGATTATTCACACAAATGTATGCATTAGACAAATGAGTTCAACAAACATATGACCAGCCGGAAATCATATGTGGATGGACTTACGCCCTCCATCCCGGGTTAGCAGATTAACGAATCCTGCGGTACGACGCCATTTAAGCCCACGGTCAACTAAACAATAATTCGTTTTATGGACCACGATTAACCAACAATTTCGTTTTATGGATCACGATTAACCAACATATTCGTTTTATGGATCACGAAAAACCAACCACTGCTAATGCTCCATCCCCATCGTGATATGAATGAATCCAATTACAATTGAAGTCAAATATACATTAATCCAATTCTTTTAGGTGACCAACAAATATTCGCAGACATTCGATATAAAAGATTAGCTAATCAATCAATAGCTTAACACCCGGTTTCGATATTTCTTAAGTTCCATTTCACACATCAACAGCAGACAAATATATAATTCCCATATACCCCATCATACATATCCATTTTTAACTTTGCCAACACCACTAGTGCCACTACATTACAATCACAATCATTAATTGAGAGTGGAAGTGGTACTCACTCGGCCATTGGTTCGCCGGTCTTTCAGTAATAGTAATCGGGCGGTAAGGTATCGTCTTGCTCGGGATCACCTACCAAGTAAGAATAATCCTAATGAGATTCTCATCATGTAACTAATCCAAGCTATGCATCTAAACTAGATGAATTCGGAATGCTCGCTATTTGCGGAAGCTCCGACTTAAAACGGCCATAACTTGGTCATTTTAACTCGGAATTTCGCAAATTTTATATCGATCTCTATCTGCTTCGAAAGATCTATCTATTTCTAATATTATTTTCAAGTTTTGAAAACATTAAGGTCACGGAACAGTAGGATCAGATCTGTTCCGTAAATCCTCCAATTCCGAAAATTTGTTTTGCTTTTGATGAAAAATGTTCCTAGTTGATGATTCATGCATAAATGGTATATGAATGAATTCCTATCACGAATATCATGTAATGAACTCCATATATGCATGGTTTTGATGATCTTTGATGGCGGACTCTTATGAATTCCTAATTATTAAGAAATTCCCTAATGATCCCTTATAAAAAGTTACTATTATCAACCTTACATCCCCTAAGGTTTTTATGATTTTATCCTTAGAATTTACTTATCACCTAATTAAAAATGAGTTCCCAACATCCATATTAGCCATGACCTTCATTTATGCATAAAAATCCACATTTTCCATTGAGCAAATATGTTTTTGATTGAGCTACTTATAAAAATCCGAATTTTGAAATTTTCATTTCCTTACAATTTCCTTATGAGAAAACTTGTTTAGTGTATAAAAAATTGAAGCTCCAATATATCTAATATCTAAAGACTTCATTTAGCTCATAAAACATCCAATTTAAACTTAAATACTAGGTGTTCATGTAGGCATGATTCTAAATTACGAATTTTACTTCTAATCACCATCTCAATATTTTTCATTCTAACTCCACTACTTGTTTCACATTTTTATCATGCCTAAACTCATCTAAACTTATGAAAATCATTCCTTAAGGGCATCTATTACATATACCTTCCAATTTTTATGAAAAATATGAGTTTTAAAGGGGTTTTGGTGGTCTTTAAGGTAGGGTTCTAAATCCATCCGAATTTCCAATAAATCATTTCTAACAAAACCTTTTCTTTTTCAATCTTCTTGCCTTCTACACATGTAGATCTACCATCTAACCTATCTATACATAGACAAGACCACATTTTTATGATCATCAATGCATGAGCATCAAAATAAACATATGGACATAAAGATAGATGAAGATATACATGTCTAAACCTTAGATCTACTAAATACGATGCATGAATCATAAACTTCATGGCATGAACATCAATATATATGCAAGATCTCTACTTTACATGCATGAATAAGAGGATATCTTAGCAAAGACTCATTTAAACACTAGATCCATGTCTTGTGATGGCTTGATATTCTTGTTCAAGTGTTTTCATGTCCCTAGCATGAGCTCAATGGGATTAAATGAGAAAACACACAAGAGATAGCTTTGCCATTACAAGATTTAGATAGCTTTGCCATTACAAGATTTAGGAAGAATAAAAGCTTAAATTAACATACCAATGGAGTTTTGAAGTAGAAAAGAGAGATTTCGAAC